>VYZQ01055557.1:26057-44145 GCA_013400655.1 Mystacornis crossleyi
GGCCGCGGGGGCCGGCGGCGGGGCGGCTCCTTCTTTGGCCATGAGCGAGGTGCCGGCATTCGGCCGCCGCCGCCGCCTGCGGGACGCAGGGAGGGAGCGGCCGCAGCGAGGTTCCGCCGGCGGCAGCGGCGGGTGGGATGGCCCAGGCCAGGATCAGCGCCAAGGCCAGCGAGGGGGCGCAGCAGCTGCAGCAGCCTCAGCAGCAGCACCAGTCGGGCGGGCAGCTCCGGGGCCGCTTCTACCGCTCCACCTCCATGGCCGACCGCTCCAGCCGCCTGCTCGAGAACCTGGACCAGCTGGAGCTCAGGTGGGGCCCGGGGCCGGGCGCGGGGAGGGGACCGGGGAGCCGTCTGGCCCCGAGCCGGTGGCTCCGCACCGCGGGCCGGCGTGGAGCCCTCCCCGGTCGCGGCGCGGGGAGGCTGAGGGGGGGTGTGAGGTTTCTTGAGGGGACTGAGGGAAAAAGGGTTCTCCGTCATGGGGGGAAAAGTTTAAAAATGGGAGCTGCTGCTCTAAGGTGAGCTAGCGTGGCCTGGAAATACACGAAAATAGGAATATGTATATGAATATATGAAAGTAGACGCTTTTCAGAGAAAGCGCGAAGGGCTGCTTCGGATTTGTTACCCTTCGGGGTGTGGGGAGCCTCTAGCAGACAGGGGATGTGCTCTGCGAGCTGTGACACGGCGGGTACGAGCCCGCCGTGCATCGTGTCTGTCGTCCCACCCTGTCGCCCCCATCCCGCATCTGCGGGCAGGTGCTTTATAAGAAGATGCAGGAAATCCGAGGATAAAACGTGGTGTCATTCGGGCTCTCAGAGACTCTGGCAAGCCTTTAAGCTGCAGTGCTGAATGCTGGCGTGTGAGGCTTCTTGTCTTCCAAACCTCCCTTTGCGCTTACTGGTTCAGCTGTGGATGTTCTTACTTGTGTTGGTGTCCACCTCCTCTCTGAGGTGTATTAAATCGTGTCACTATAATATGAACAGCATTGCATTCTGCAGCAGAGGTGTGTTTTTCCAGAGCTGTTGTAAATGCTGTGTGAATTTTATCGTTGTAGCAAGACATATCCTGACTTTTTCTGCCACTTGACGTTCCCTAAATAATACCATCTGACTTTTTTCCCAGTTTGGCCTCATGAGAGATGATACCTTTCCTTTAATCATCTTCCCTGTCCTCTCAGCTCTGCTAAATTACATAGTGTCCTTACTGAGGTGGATGGATGTGCAGGATGCCACTGATTCACCTCCTCTGGTACTATTTCAACACACCCTTTCCTTCATTACAGCTGCATATTGATCAGCAGCTTTCACAGAACCACCCAGAATGTTTCTAGGACTTTCCTGTAATTAAAAGAGCTCTGTGGGATGCAGGAGTTTTATTTCCCCTTTCTGCCTGCATTACTTTGCATTATTCAGGAGTGGACTCGATGGGCTGTTATATTAGCCTTTCAGTTAGCTTGATTAAATCTCCTTGAAGTCCTTTGCAGGCTTCTCAGAATTTGACTAAACAAAATCACTGTCTGCAAACAAGTCTCACTGCTTACATTCAGGTCTAGGCGCATGATGAATATATAATCCAAAAATTAGCATCAGAATATGCAAAAATGTGTTTTAAATTTGCCGAGTGACTGAAATAAAGCAGACAGTTTGGTTAGCCAGCAATTAAACCCTCAATTAAACTTCCCAGTTTGCTGTGGTTCTTTCAGATAGCCATAATTCTAAATGTGGAATAATCATGAAAAAAAAGTCCAACTAATTTGATAAAAGTCACTCAAGTCTTACAGTTTTTTCCATTCACAACTAATCAACATGCTTCATTTCAAATTTATTTGAATGACAGGAGGAAAAGCTTCCAAACTTTTTCCTTCTCCAGCTGGTTCGGTTTTGCTATAGACCCTCAAGATGTTGTTTGTAAATATAATAAGTGAAAATTTGTCAAACTGAACTACAGCCTTTAATTAAAACCCTCAACAATTGTCAGTTCTCAAGTTGCTTAAGGTCAGCTGAACTCTGAAGCAACACTCATCCCTCTGGAAATCACAGAGTCATAAATGGTGTGGGTTAGGAGGGACCTTAAAGATCAGTTCCAATCCCCTGACATGGGCAGGAACACCTTTCAGTTGACCAGGCGGCTCAGAGCCCCATCCAGCCAGGCCTTTAACACCTCCAAGGAGAGTCCACAGCTGCCCTGGGCATCCTGTTCCAGTGCCTCACCATCCTCATAGTGAAGAATTTCTTCCTAATATCTAATCTAAGTCTACCCTCTTTCAGTTTAAAGCCATTGTAAAATGCTCCAGTTTGAACAGCCTTCCTTTTTTTCCCTTTCTTTCCGCTGTGACAGCTTATTTTCCAACAGTAGTGGGGTACCCTCCCTGTACCTCCCTGACAGGTGTTTGCAGAGGGGCTTTCTTCTCTATGGAAAGTGAGCAGGGAAGGGGAATCAGTTTGGCAGCCAGGGAGCAAGTGCCTGAGGCAGAGGTGGCAAGAGGGGCAGGTGGCCCGTTTGCCCCTTGTAAGGGCTTGGATCTTCATGTTGCTGTGACTGCCAAGATATCTCGGGAGCAGCTGGAAGTGAGACCAGAGGCTCTGTTTATGAGTCACAGTGTTCTGCTGGTTGTGTTAAGTGAAAACACCGTTTTAGATGTGATGATACATAAGTCAGATTCTTGCTAGCTATTTTTTATCTTCATTTTTTGTAATTTTTATCTTGTTCTTTGGATAAACCATATTCCCCCACCATTCATTTCAGTGTCCACAGGACTGCTCACCTGGGAGTGGACACTCAGCTGAAGCAGCTGAGGATCCCAGGGTGAAACCCCCGGGTTTGTCTCCCTCCAGTGTGTTCAGCTCCATTTCAGGAAAAAAGCTGCTCCATCCTCATCCTATTTCCTTTGAAAACTTATCTGAACCTCCAGCACGTGGGCTGTGATAGTGGGCTGTTTAAGTCAGTCAGTAGTTTAAAGGACAGAGTTATTGCAGCTGTCCTGTCCTAAGAAAGTGGGTGTCAAGTTTCTCATCTGGGAACAAAAGCACAGGCTGGTCCACCTGTTTCTCAGGGGAATGCTCTGCTCATGTAAATGGTATGTAGCAAAGGAAGGCATTGCACAGCTAATTGCTCACAAACAGGGAAAATCAGAAGTAAGGAATGTCTTTTTCAGGGTTAGGTAATAGATGGAATATTTAGTGGATGTTCAAAGCAACAAATGCACTCCAAGTAAAAATATGATGAAAAAGAGTTTTCATCTCTTAGAAAAAAGACTGTACTGCTGCATCAAAATAATTGATAACTGGGCATAAATATGAGTGTTTGGTGTTCTTTTTTCTTTGCCTTTTATTCTTTGGTTGGGTTTTTTTTGAGACTTGGATTGTGTTTCCACCCCTTCCCACATCAGTCACCTCTGTTAGAGGTTTAAATCTTCCAACTTTTTTTTGGGTCCCCCACACAAGAAAAGGAAAGATTTACAGAAACCTGGGAAGTTAAGAAACCATGTATTTTAGGAAAGAAGTCATGAGAACTGACTCCAAGGTGTGATCCTGACACATTACCTTCCTGAGATTGGTGTGACTGATTTCCATTTATTTGTGGGTTTTTTTCCCCCCCACTAGAGCACTGCTCTGAAATGACCCTGTCCCATTGCTGTGGCACTCTATATTGCAGTTTGAAAAATGGTAAAAATCTGAAGAAGTAATTATTGCAAGTAAAATAGTTCTAAAAATTTGGTTATATTACCTTTAGTAAATTAATGTCAATCAAAACTCTAGTCAGTGACCTATCTTCTTCTTTTTTTGCAGTATCCAACATTAATTCTGACAATCTGGCTTTTAGGTCCTACCTCACATACCATGCTGGCCTTTGGAAGCAGTGATATTTCAGGCACTCTCTTTAGAGCTGTACCGGTTCAGGATACATCTCTGCAATGCAGCTTTTCCACATTCTTCTTAGGACCCAGCAAAGCCTGTGGAAATCATGGACTGATCTATCTACCAAAGGCAGAACTTTGGTTTTTAAGTCAGTACAATGATATACAGAATCTGATTTAAAAACACTATCAAAATTGAAATTCTGCACTTCAAAATTTTAATTTACAACTTTCCAGCGACCACAATGCATTTTTTAAATCGTGAAAATAATAATTTTTTTAAAAGGCATGGCAAGGCGTTTTGAAAATATTGCTAGACTTCCTAAATTATAAAGTGCAGACATCTGAAGAATGAAATGACTCCACCTGCCTCATTGCTCTTACTAACCAGTCCAAAATAATAATTAAAATTATTTGCTCTTGGCATGAATTTGCATTGCATTAACTTTTCCCACTCCTCCTCAGAACGAACATTAAAGGCAAGGCCTGAAGCCTGTGCTTTCACTGACTAAATTAGGCTAATATTTTGTAAAACAGGACCATTTCATGAGCAGGCTGTGAAGAGTGAGCATGTGAAGAGTGACAATATCCTCAAATGCTCCCATTCTTCTGCTTTCTTTCACCATCTTTTCTCTTACTGCTGTTTTCCTGAAGTTACCTGCCTTCAGCCAGCCTGTAAGGAAGGAGCAGCAGCTCCATTCCCATCTCAGGAGATGCACCCTCATCTGCAGAGACAGCAATGAGCCACTGCTGGCAGGGCAGCGCCCAGTAATGTTGAAGAATGCAGAGCACCTAAGAGACTTAACAATGTTTTGGTTTGTTTCCCCTTTTCTGGCCACGTTTCATAAACATTTCAGCATAGATGGATGGAGTCTCCTGATGCAGCTAGACCTCCCGAACTGTGCACTGCAAGCATCTCAAGCCATCAGCCAGGTTCACATGATACTCTTGCTTTTCTGTGGGGCCTGTGAAAGCAGAGTTGATGGTTTTGGTGCAACTCTTGCAGCCAGTTCCAGCTTGGAAAGTTGTCTACAAGCCCCTACCCTCAAGTCTCAGAGAAAAGCCAAGGGAGTGGGATATTTCCTTCTTTGGTACCAGGTCTTCAAAGTGTTGCATTAGAGTTCTCCAATGCCCTTTTCCATATTACTCAGCTGAATGCAAAAGCCCCCTCTTTAAAACTGTGGTGGGGAATAAGACATGAATTAAGAAACTGGATTCGGATTTCTTGTGCGGCATTTTCACATTGCCCATGGCGAGCTGGGTCTCTACCTTATGCACGAGGAGGGCAGGCGGTGAGCACAGAACCACAAACCTTACCAAGACCCAGTAGTTACAGGGATGGCAGTTTCTGATGGACTTTCCCCTTGTCCTCACTGCATTATGTGTGAGTTTCAGCACAGTAACAGGACTGGGGTAGGGATCTGGTTTCAGGAGGGACCGAGTTTTGTGCTTCCTTGCAAGCCCGGAGATAGGAGCTGCTCCCACAGAAGCTTCCTCCCTGTGTGAATCATAGTGAGCATCACTCCGTGGAAAGCACCAGTGACAGAGGGGGCAGGCAGTCCAGCATCTTCTCCCAGTGACCAAGGCACACCACTTGTGTCAGGCAAACCCTCGTCATGGTAATAAAAATATGTGAGCCTTGTCCCACTCATAGGGTTTTCTCCTTTGTAAAAGCGGGTGTTCGGCGTGTTCCAGTTTTCTGGAGTGTTTGTTGCTTTGCAGGTGGATTATATGGGTTCTGCTGGTCTGGGGGTGGCACAGGGAGCCAGGGCCCCTTGCTGCCTCCATCTCTGCAGCTGCCACCTTCACTGCCAAGTTCCCTGATAGGGACTCAGTCCCTTTCTCTGCTAGTTAAGCAGCTGATAATAATTGCCAGTTGGCTACAGGACTTCTCTATAGGGCTGTAGTACCATCAGGCTCTGCATATCCAGATTAACCACGAGTAGGACAGAACAGCACTGTCAGTAAAATAAAAAGATTTAAGTCTGATTGAATTACTGTTGTTTTGGTTTACCCCTCCACTTGTTTGCTTTTTAAAATTCTTGAAAAGTCTTGAAAAGTGAAGTTAAGACAGAGGAGAAGGTTATGAAATCATAGTCTGTCTCATGGAGAACTATGAACTGACTGTATTTACTCTAAGCCAAAGTTTAAAACAACAGTTCTTGGCAGCTATATAGGTGAACAGCTATTTTATTATTTAAACATTCTGTTTGGTTCAACCACATACAGGGTAGAGGCTTTCCGTGATGCAGCATCTGCTATGGAACAAGAGAAAGAAATTCTGCTTGAAATGATCCACAATATACAGAACAGCCAGGATATGAGGCACATCAGCGAAGGTGAGAAGCTGCTCTGCCATACCCTCCAACTGACCCAAAGTCAAACCAGCCCATGTCTTAGGGAGCAGATCTGTGTGAGCAGCTCTCTTTGCTGCTGGTAAAGGTGCAGCATTGGAGCCAGCTGAGGTTGTTGAAGTGTCACCCATTATCCTGAGATCTCCTCTTCTTGACTGTAAATTCACGCTGTTCAGGTGGATGGACTACCATGAATGTCACTACTGTGTATGTGAAAGCCTATACTCAATTCACTGAAACATTTTCAAAATCAAGATTAACATAGCTTTGCTGAGGGATGATGACAGTGATGATGATGATTTACTATAGTTGAAAATGATTTTGACTACTGGATAGGCATGAGTCTACAGCCTGCAAGAACCTGATGATTAAGATCATTGTCCTAGTAGTGTGATTCATGGCTTTAAATATATTCCCTAAACCTGGTTATTAGGTGCTTTTAATTGCTGGTTTATTGGCTCTTAAAGAGCCTACATATCTAGTATGTTGTGTCCATATTTTTGAAAAGCAGTTGTACTTTCAGAAAACAGAAAACCAGTTTTCCATATTCTCTTATTATATCTAGTTTTCCTTTATGGCCTTCTGGGGTATTGCCTAAATCTCTCCCTCAGGATGGCACAGAAGTCCTTAATGAGCCAATTCTGTTACTGAATGTCTCCTGATAATATTGTATGTTTTGCTTTAAAGTGACACAGCAAGCATTGCATCAGCAGTGGAAAAACACTGCATATAATTTTAGTAGAGTTTAATGCCTCATTTCAAATCAGATACTGGCGTCTATGAAATTACTTGGGCAAATGCAAGCAAGCTCATTTCTGGCTTCTGGAGATCTTGTTGATTGTCACTTACTTTAAAAAAGTTGTTTATTGCTAAGTTATAGCAGTTTGAGTGTCTTGATGATGGTATTTGCACAGGAAAGTATTTGCCTGTAACCAAGCATATTTTCTTGTTTTCGATTGAGGTGAGAGAGAAGAACTTAATTTGACTGCTAATCGCCTGATGGGCCGAACCCTCACTGTGGAGGTTTCCGTAGAAACCATCCGCAATGCGCAGCAGCAGGAATCCCTACTGCACGCCACCAAAATGATTGATGAGATCGTCAATAAACTCCTCGATGATTTGGAAGATGCCAAAATGCGCTTAATGTCCCTTTATGGTGCGTGCACGTCCGACGTGCCAGCAGGACCCATCGATCAGAAATTTCAGTCTGTGGTCATCGGATGTGCCATTGAGGATCAGAAGAAAATCAAAAGGCGCCTAGAGACTCTGCTCAGAAACTTGGAAAATTCCGAAAAGTCCATCACATTGTTGGAGCATCAGAAATCATCTGTTCGGCAATCTTGCAACAGCAAACAGGATTAATGTATCCTCCTGGCTACTTCTGGCAAACCGCAGGATGAGCAAGTGCCCACAAAAAGTACACAGAAGCCAAGAAAAAAATTCTCTGTATGAGCACACACGTATGTACACATCCACACGCACCAAGGTATCTTTGATTGCGAGGTGCAAGCATTTAATGGGTTTTGGTAGCATTGGCATTTTCTTTTGGCAATAAGGAATGCTATCAGTTCTTTTGTAGAGTCGATACTGCTCTATTGCAAATTGTAATGTGCTTCTGCTGAACTGACAGAAACTGAAAATCTAGCCTTTCCTCCATTCTCCTGGGTTTTTTTTTAACTAAAGTTGGTTTGTCCTGTCATGAGATTTCAGCTTTTCTCTGCTGTATACGTAGTGTGTGAACCAGACTTTTGGGGACAAAAGACAAAACATGGCAATAAATCAAAACAATTAATAAACTGTTTATGGTATTTTCATAATCAACACAGTGTCCTACTCATTACCATTTATAATTTTGCATGTTTTGAATATTTTGAATAAACTGATCACAATACTTTTCTAGAGACAGACAGCTATCTCCAGTTTGTAACTGAGGAAGTGAAAAGCAACACGTGCACCCCAGGATTACAAGCCATGCTAGAAATGAACCGACTCTGGCAGTGGCCCTTTCATGCCTGGTGAATGATCCTGCTCCCACAAGTTTGTTATGGCTTTGAGGTTGCTGTATGTTTCTGTTAAAAGATAATAGAAATGGGAATTGTATCTTACCAGCTACTACTCCACTGTTCCATCATCTAGAAGCCACAGAGCAAAACATCTGACTTCTCACCTGGCAAACACCGTATTTTGTGTCTTGTGTAGGATGGTACTTTGTACATCCGGCATTACTCACCTCTTTGTGTGAGCTGTTTTTGGTTTGTTTTTTATCTTCCACCCTCTCACTCACAATAACTGCTGCTCATCATCACTGAGCTCTGTGGCTGTGGGTCAAAAGTTGCAGATTTTAGGGTGTGCCTGGAATTTTGTAACCCCCTGCAGCCACTCTTGCAGTACTTCACCCACGGGTGGCGGTACCCTGAGGGGAGCAGGGGGCTCTGTGGCTCACCCACCAGCCTGCTGAATTTGGCTCAGGTTAAAGCTCAGCTGAAGGCAGCCAGGAGGGTCTGAGTGATGCCACCAAGCACAGCCACAACCCTTCGTGGCAGTGCCTGGGGTGTTACAGCTGGTCACACCTGGATGCTCTGAGGGCACCAGCCCACGGTGACAGCGCTGCACATAAGGCTCCTGCACAGCCAATACTCAGGGGCCCCATGGTTTTAAACACTGTGGATGGGCTCAGGTGCCCCGCAGGGAAACTCAGAGCTGTGCTTCTTGGAAACCGCAGCTGCTGTGAGGTCACTGTCACTGCATTTAATCTGCAGAAATGGCACTTCAGGTGGGTGCTTTGAAAGCAGTCCAAGGTTCAGCTTTGAGACTGTGAAAAGTTTTTAAAAGTTGGTGTCATTTAGTCTACAATTCCACTTTTAAAAAATCTTCCAGCTATTCAACAGATTAAAACCCTTTACAGTTATACATGGCCTGGGTTGTTTTCAGAACTCATGCTGTGCAACACTTAAGTTGAACAGAGCTTCTTGTTGCTTAGAATATTCCTTCAAGATTTGGGTTTTTAAGGCCATTATAAGGTTATTCAGCCAAAAAGTTTAAGGATTTTTTGCTTTCTTTCTTGGAGCCTCTTCATTGTACTGATACCTAAAGGAAATGTTATTTTTTAAAGCACTTGTAGTATCACAGAATTGCAGAATAGGCGGGTTAGAAGGGACCTATTAAAGTCATCTAGTCACATGCCTCTGTAATGAGCCTAAAACATTGCCAATTAATCCTTATCAGGGTATTAAGCAAGCACACTGATTTTCTGTGTTCAAAACTGCATGCAGGAGGAAGCAGGAGTATGTTACTTCCAATATTCTTCAGATACCTGGGTAAAGAGGCAGACACAGATGCCGATTTGTGTTTTACTAAAAAAAAAAACAAAAAAACCCCAAAACCCAAACCAAAACAGTGCAAACCCCCCAGCCAACAATCACCAGTGACTATTTACCTGTTTCTTTTCAGAAAATGCACCAGGCATCTTTGGTCTATTAGTAATACTTTAATGCCATTTCCAATGTCTACAACCTTTGACTTAAACCTTGTCACTGTATTGGCCAGACCAATCATGAAAAGCAAAATTACCAGAAAGAGCAGAAAAGAACCCCTATTTTGTATTTCAACCACATGGTAAAGAAATCAGAGGCAAGAGCTCAGAAACACCATTGCTCATAGACTGGGGTGCCCACACTTGTTCCTTTGAGGATCTCTCGTGCTGCCTTGGATCCCAGCTGTTGGCAACACACAAGAATCAAGCACACGATTCTCAATCAGATTGAGATTGCACAGCTTCTAGTTATAGCAATTTTTGAAATTTAATATACTGACAATTTAATATAAACACAAAAGTAGTGACTTATATCAGACCCAACAGTAACCAAACAAACGTTTTAAGTTGCATGATGCAACAAGTGTCACTTACAAGAAAACAGCAGAATTAACTTGTAGGGATTTTACACAACAGCATACACAAGATAGTCAGTTTTAAACACTAATTCTTCTGCTTGAGGATTTATGGTATGTTGACTTTTTTTTTTTAATCTGTTACATTTACTCAAGATCACGATGGTGATAAACCCAGTTATGTACATCACCTCTTTTACCTGGTTACATTTAAGCCATTAGTAACAATGCATCTTAGTCCTCGCAATGGGAGTAGTGTTCTCCTGGTCCAGAGTAATTTTTAATTTTTTTAATCAACTTCAGTTGGCAGAACTGACAAACTATCAGTGTTACCCTCCTACTAGAAACCTGAGAACGAGCCTAGTTCAGTACTAGGACTCACCTGGCTTTGAGGTGACTCATATAGAACACTTTGACATGGAACATTAGCAAGTTTCTCTTATTCCATTATAGCACCTTTCATCTTAAATCTAAGCATTGCTGTGTTTTTCACTCTATAATTCTGATTACCTGCTCGGATGCCATATTTAACAGAATTATTTTCTTCTCTGAAAACTATTTGCGCATTAGAAAGAAGATCTGCACAACTTTTGCTTCCTACAAAATGATGTCAAGGTCGTTTTGATGAATTCAAGCCTGGTGGACCAGGCTTGCTAATTTTGGTACAGTTAGCGTTCAGATACTGCAACATCAACCAAAGGTCTGTGACTACACTTCGAAAAGCAGCAGGGGCTCAGGTGCTGTCACTGGAATGAGAGCAGCACGTGTGTTGGCTTGCTGCATGATGGAGTCCCACAGAGGAGAAGGGCAGATCACTGACCCTGTTAACACCGGGTCGCTCTCAGCCTCAAGGGTGCATGGACAGGTTCAAGTGCAGGCTGCTGAGTCTCGTGCACGTACCCCGTGTAACCCCCCAGAGTGCTGCGTGTTCAGCTGCTCAATGCTCTTCAGATTCACCCACCTCTACAGAAGTGATGCGAAGGAAAACTTCATGTCAGATGTGCTGCAGCCCGATAATGAAAAAAATAAAATATTGTACTGAAGCACAAAAAAATTAAACAGGAGATCAGACTGGCAGTGTGGTAATTCAGGCATTTCGACTACAAAAGTATTGCCTTACGAAACACTAAAAATAAGAAAGCTTAAAAACTGTCTTAAGTGGAATATTTAATTTTTTTTTAAATTAACCACACACACACGCACAAAAATTAGTGTGATCAGTCATACAACTTTGAGATTTGCTATTTCCAGTTGGAAATACATCCCTAGCATTACTGCTTTGCATCTAACGATGCCCCACCTACTGGGAGAATACCCATTCACTGAATGGATACAACACAGAAGTGACAAAGCTGTAGTGTCATACTCTTTAGTGAATCCCTATTTCACTAAGGCATTAACAATTCCTGAAGTTTCCTGCTAGTGGTAGCTTTATCAGCCAAGGGCAAAGATTTGTGACAAGGTTCAGCTAATGCAGCCAATGAGCTATTCAAGAGACATAAAAAGAATATACAGGAGGGCAATGAATTTTGTGTCTTGTGGCATGAGCATCTCTTGCTCTTAATCCAGGGTACCATGGGCATAACAGAGCTACATCCTCACCCATTACGCAGTCACAGGGATGCAAAGAGAAGAGCATTTTCATTACCAGCTCTGCACCTGTAGGTTTTGCTAACTAAAACATATGATGTTTTAATGAGAACGCTTTGAGTGGAGAATGAAGTAATGTTTATAGTAAAAATTATTCACGAGGGACAACACAAGTGCTAAAACATTTACGCATGTCTCTTCTTACAAAAGGCCAAAGTTAGTGCCACTGAAGAGTGATGTGAATACCTAAGGGTTCCTGCAATATGAAAGTCATCTGGTTTACATCTACACACTAACCCCAGTAGAATAAAGAATCAAAACTTCCAAGCAGCGTACATGCAGGGCACTTCCCAGAAAAATGCTAATTTGGGCAGTTTCCATCTCAGTCATACTGGAGAACAAGCACAGCAAGGTCACAACAAAGAGCCACTTTAGATTTAGGATGGCAGTAAAATGAAAACTGTTACCCAATGCTGCAATTAACTATTCCTACATTAAAGTATATGCACTACATTTCAACAAATCTTAAATTTATCAAGTCTGTCAAGTCTCCACCTAAGAAAATTTCTGCTGAGTCCTTAAAAACAGTGGTTTATAGTGACATACCTCAAATACAAATGGCCTATGTTAATTGTACAGTGTGTTACAGTATAACACGTAATAGTACAAATTATCATTATATGTAATAAAGACTTACTTTTCAGTATGCTGTACAGAGTCAAACCAGGCAAAAAAAAGATGTTTCAGACACTTTGTGGTTTTGTTTCTTTCTCAACAAAAGTGAATAAAACCCTATGAAACTTGCAGACTGACAATGAAAAGTAAAAGTTTCCATATTAAAAACAGTTGTCAAAATTCTTCACACATACACTCTACCCTAAGTTGTGAGGTGGCCCCATGATGTTCAATCATCTTATCCCAAGTACCTTACTTCTTAAACTGCTAAGACAGACAGGACGTGACTCCATTTATACATACAGTGATTAAATGCACTTGTTAAAAATAGAGGCTTTTACCCAAAAGAAAATACAGGAATTATTCATTATGGTGAAGAACACGGTCTTGCTGCAATAGCAAAAGGGATGGAGTGCCCTGAAGGCCACCTTCTTGCCAGCAACAGGAGATCTCTTAACAGCTCGTCAAAAAACAATGGTACTCGGTAGAAAGTCTAATACATTAAACATAAAATACAGAGTTCAGAGATCTTTAGTGTTTGTGCATAACTTGCCACCCACTTCTCTCCCTGCAGACAGTGGGAATAAGAATACATTTCAGTTTTCATACTCATTGACTTAGAAACAAAGTCAGTCAAGCTTCCTACATGAATTCACATAGTGAAAAGTCGTTCCTTCAAAAATATACAGGATCACTCAACCAATTTTCACTCTCATACACCATTTAAAAAACTATTAAAACTCTGAATAATTTTTTAAGCAGCATAT
The DNA here is from genome assembly GCA_013400655.1 of Mystacornis crossleyi. Lineage (NCBI taxonomy): Eukaryota > Metazoa > Chordata > Aves > Passeriformes > Timaliidae > Mystacornis > Mystacornis crossleyi. The sequence continues at coordinate 39,184 of VYZQ01055557.1, forward strand.
TTTGCATTTGTCACTGGCAGACCTGTAGAAATCTTAGAAAGTTAAAATTATATCATACCATACAAAAACATGTAAACAAAATGGATAGTTTTTAAAAGGCATGCATGCTCTTGAAGAGGATTAGAAAGTGTTTATTTTTGCTAAATAGAAGGTATCTTGCTTAGCATTTTCAAAAGCACCTTAGTGATTTAGGAGCCTTAGCCCAAATAACTTTGAAGTTACATTTGGGCTCCTAAACATCTAAATCAATTCTGTAAAATTACTGAAGTATTTTGAAAATTTTTTGCCATGTCTCTGATCTTGCAGAATTAATTTCCTTAACCAGCAGCTAACTTTGAAACTGAGACAACATTCAAGAATGTCTCCCTAACATAATCAGCTGCAATTTTTTGGACCCCCGTAACTTAGTTCATAGTATCTATGAAAATTTTCAAATAAGGTAAATACTTCGTAACACCACTTTGAAAGTTCCTTTTTCATAGACAACACAGGATACAACAATCAAATTTGAACAGGAATATGATTATATCTTCCTTCTGAATAGCTATTAGTGTTATTTGTTCAACCTGTTAAGACTGAGAAAAACAAACTAACAAAACATCTGTAGCATAGCATTATGTAAAAAGGAGCATTTTTGGCACCATACATATTTAAATCTAAGCTTTTAGGCCCAAAGTATAGCAAGTTAAACATACACAGTGGCAGGTTGGAAAGCCTCATCTGAAATGCAACATTTTTAAAGGACAATTGGAAGATGCTATTTGATGATCATAGCTGATCTCCAAGTAACATACACATTGGAACCAAGTCTAGATATTCATCCCAAATGTTTACATATATACCTTAGCACACATATATATAATGCAAGGATCTTGCACCCACAGGACTGCCAGAATCCGTATTAATATGGTCAGGCATAAAATGAAGTAGTGTCTTCTTACTCTCCATTTATCTTGGTAGTGTCCTGACTAACCAATTCTATTATTTTCTTTGAAATTTAGTTACAAGGTTGCTACATTACCTTGGGCCGTAGAGTTACAGTCTGTACCTACACGTGTAAGTATTATCCTTACATTAAATGTGCTTTGCAATTCAGCAATACCTAGTTCATAGCTCTGTAAGTAATTCCTTGAAAAAGGAAAAGCGTGCCCAATTTGTACAAAGTGCACGAGGCAGCCACGGTTCTGTGTGTCGCCACCAGGTGTCTCATGCCACACAACAAACCCACGGCATCAGCAAGTTCATGTAAATCCACCCTCTGTCAAGGAGGCACAAGATTTGCTAAAGCACCGGTAAAAATACCTCTACAGCTGGCTTTATTCTGTATTCAACTGCACAGCTTCATCCAATTCTCTGAGTTGCTTAATTTCCTCCAAAAGTGGTCTAAGGTATACTGCAGTTGCTAAAAGGACTTCTGTTTTTCTTGGTCCTCTGTTTGTTTGGTTTAAGGTTGATGACATCTCCACCATTAAGAGTGTTAGAATTTCGGTTGGAGTGACTTCCACCAGCTGTATTAAAAACACCTACAGAATTCAGAAAAGAGAAGTATTTGTGTTTGTTTACTGCTTGCAGCATAATACATTAACACTTTAGCCACAATACTTGCTAAGGCATAGTAGAGCACCTCAAATGCATACACTAGTTTTTAAAAGCTTCATCTATTTTTGGGTCAATTTTGCAGCTAAATTGGAAGCAGAGGAGGTTGCAATTACTAGCCAGGCAGTATTTAAAGCTGCTATGCATCTGTGTAATTGAAGGGCAGCATATGCACTCATCTGTGTATGTGTATGTTACTAACTACCCAAAGTTGTGGTTAGCTGAGTAACATAACAGAAGAAAAACATGATTTTAAATTCAGAAACTTTGCTGATATAAAGGCAAGTAAAAGGCCTGAGTAAAAAGGGAGTGCTTTAAGGAAAATAAATTAACTGACTCAGAAATGCTTTAAAGAAGGACTACAGAAGTTCAGTGTTTTCTTACAGAAGGCAACTTACAAACACCTTCTGATTACATGCCAGATTCTTTCCCCATGAGTCTTGTAAGTCCACACCAAGATGAGCAACGCTAATGCAAATTACATAAAAAAACCCCAACAAGCACCCTTCTGAAATTCTTGCAGAATCTTGCTTAAATTAATTTAGTAAAAGGCCACTTGCCAAACATTAGCTAGAAACTTGTGTACATCAGTTTGACCATTTTGTAACTTTAAAGAGTCACAAAGTTATTTTACAAAGGGAGGTGATATCCTAAGATAGGAAGGTAATAATTAGACCCTGATTCACCTTGTATTAATTCCATAATAATTTCCAGAAAAAAGATGACACCATAAGCTTTGATGGCATAAAGTACTGTTTCTGGGGTTTTTTTTGTTACAGGATACATACCAATCTTGTTACTGCTTGTATGTACTAGTTCTGAGTCTTCAGCTGTTTGTTGCTTGAGCTTTTGAAGATACTTATCAGCCAAATACTTAAAAACTGGAGAGTTAAAAAGAAAAAAGGTACATCACAGAATGCTTAAAAATCATCATCATCATCATCATCATAATGCCATTGTATCAAAATTCTGCATGGTGACAAAAGAGCATTTCACACCCCAGGTTTAGCATGATCTGATGAGTGATTCTGGGCAGGCCTGTGCGCCTGGGCAGAATCCAGGTCACTCCAGTGTCTGCCCAGCTCTTACAGTTTGCAGTCCTGAAGTCTTGCACAGGAACATCTCACTATTCTTATAAAAAAACTGGCACGCACATATTGTCAAATGTTTCTATTCACACAACTTGGAACTTTTTAATTATGTGGGAATTCAATATACATATTTTTTGCAAGAAGCCTTAGAATAATAGTAGTCATGTAAAGTAAATCTATTAATAAAACTTGGCAGCAACTTTTTTCTAATTAACTTTTTCTAATTAATTAATTAATGCTACCCTCATTTCTGTTGGCCTATATAATGTCAACCTAGGAATCTGAAAAAAATACACAACTAAAGCAGAATTTTCAGAACCTAGGTGTGTTACGATTATTTACATCTGTAATTCAAGTCATTTAAAGATGATACAGGAGAGTTTTACATTTTCTCTTGTAGATTTTTCCCATGCTGGAGGATGCTAATAGAGAAGAAACAATGAGTTTACTATTAATCTTGGCTACTTAAACCAGAGTATATAATTAAGGAGTACATATTACTCAAACCCAGCCCACAAAAGACAGAGATTCAAAATTCTAACACTACTCTTCTGAAATTAAGTATGTACATTAAAAAGTGGTACTTAGGAACTAATCAAATATGACCAGTAGACAAAACACTGCAAGAGATGCAATCTTTTAATGTACTTTATTTAAATATGACTAAAATAAAAATAATTGCTTCTATCAATTATTTATTAACTATTAACAATTACAAAATAATCTGTTCAAAAACTTGTATGTTGCAATAATTTTTTTTAAAGCTCGTGCTTACTGACAGCCATCACGAGTAAAGCCTTAACACACTGGCGCTTGTAAACGTTGCAGCTGTGTGAGTTTGTGGAAGGAAAAGATGTGCAGAAAGAAATGGGCCTAATCCACTGATACCAAGTAATTTTAGGTATGTTTAATGCGTGCTGCTAAGGAACATAAAAGGGATCGCCACCAGCGTGCAACAATGTGTAGGTACCAGCTGGCTCCAGGCCGGGGGGATGCCCGGAGCTATGGAGCAGCGGCAGGACACGCCCCCCGCAGCGCCTCCTACCTTCGCTCACGTTCAGGTCCTCCTTCACAGACGCTCGGTAGAACCTCACTTTCAGCTTCTTGGCCAGTGCTTCCGCCTCCTCGCTGCACAACACACGACAACATGGTAAGTCCATATTTGGTTCATTTGTCAGCATTTATTCTTATAAACAAAATGCTTCGTGGTTAAGTTAAACATGGCAAAGTGGGTTGAGAAATTCAAGACAGTCAAAAAATACCTAATCCTTAATTTCTTTACATTATCTCCACTATAAAAAGAAGGTATTTTACATGCAGTTTCTTTATGACTCAAAGGAATTCATTTCAGTATTTACTGACTTCATTAAATAAAACTTCCCAAGGGTTCGAAGAAGGGTGTTGGTGAAACCAAAAGGAAAGAGGCTGTAATCAACAGCACTGTCACTTCGAAGTCTAAACAACAACACAAAACTAATCCTTAAGTATATCTTAATGAAGTGGTATGCTCTGCAATCAGATGAGTGCACAGATGAAATCAAGAATTATGTTTTTTCTGTGAAGTGAAAGAAAACTTACGCTGAAGTTTAAGAAACTTATGAATACTTCCCTAAGGAAAATCACAGCATCAGAAAGATTATGCTACTGAGGCAGACACCGTATTCTGAGAACCAAACCTAAGTGACATACCATGAATAAAGGAGGAGTTCAAATGCAATTTTGCTTTTCCTTTGCAAAATCCTCAGAATTCTTTGCAGAAGAAGTAGAAGCTGATTTATGCCATCAATGATAGCAAACAGACAACAAAGAAAGCCAGTGCAGGAAACAACAAAAAAGAAGAAATAATTTAAATCTCTCAGGAAGATGATAGAAATTAAAGAAGTGGCGAATGATCAAATTGATCATGCACTATTTTCTACATGATATGCTGTGGTAAATAAAAGTTAGCATTTGGTAAGCTGATTTTATGACAAGAATGAAATTGGTCACATACACAAGGGCAGAATGAACTGACAAAATCTGTAAAGAAAAACACAGCAAGGAAGATTCAGCATCATGCAGTTTGAGAATATTACCACATATATGTTTCTGTAGAGTTAAAATGTTTTGATAAAAATGAGTAATAAAAACCAAAGAAAGCAAAGAATATTAGCAAGCATTCGCTAGCCAAACAGACAATGTGCCTTCAGTGGTGCACAGCACAGTTAAAAAATAACTGAATTTTAACAGGAGAGAAAATTCATAGTTTCAGGTTTTCTGATTTAAAAAAAAAAAA
>VYZQ01055558.1:34503-58714 GCA_013400655.1 Mystacornis crossleyi
GGCCACACTGTTTTGGATACAGGCCAAGATACCATTGGCCACCTGGGCACATGCTGACTCATATTCAGCTGCCCCTCAACCAGCACCCCCAAGTTTCTTTCTGCTGAGCAGTTCGGGAACTACTCTTCCCCAAGCCTGTAGCACCACACGGAGGTCTTGTGCTTTGCCTCATTGAACCTCGTGCCGCTGGCCCCAGCCGTGGGCCCCAGCCCATTGTTCCAGAGTGTCCATATCCATTCCTACCCTCCAGCAGATCAAAATTCCTGCCCAGCTTAATGTCTTCTTCAGACTTACTGAGGATGCACTTGATCTTGTCCAGATCATTGATAAAGGTATTAAATAGAACTGGCCTTCATACTGAGCCCTGGGGAACAACACTTGTGACTGGCCACCACCTGAATTCACCACCACTCCTTGAGCTTGGCCATCCACCATCCTATCAGCCAGCAAAGAGTACACCCATCCAAGCCATGATAACTGCCTTTTGAGTAGCTTTCCCATATGGTGGGAGAAAAGGACTGAAAGCACAACAATCAGACGTCTTTAGTAGTGTCATGACATATTTGGTTCCAAACTGTAAATGCTTGGAGCTGATTCAGCAGGGGTAAAGAATTTGCCCAAGGACATACAATGGCTGTAGGAAAGCAATGTTTTGAATCTCCTGTTTCTTTAGTCTTGACAACATGCTGCAAGAGGCGTTCCCTTCAGTGTGATAACTCACAAGACAAAATCTATTTGAGATCAAATCAATAGCAATTTGCAGGTGTAAGGTGCTGTCTGTGAAAAGGTGCAATATCCAGTGAAATCAGGGCATTCTGGCACTTGACATAGAATAATCATGGTTGAAAGAAATCTCTGGTGGCCCCAACCACCTGCTTCAAGTGAGACCAACTTGAAGAGAAGAATTAATTGTTAAAGGCATTATCCTGTTGAATTTTGAAAATTTCCAGGATTGGGGTTTCTACAGCTGTTCTGTTGAAGTGTGTGCTAACCCTCATTGTGTAACTTTTTCCTTAAAATTTTCTCTATTTTCCCTTCCTACAGATTGTGTCTGCTGCCTCTTTTTTCGCTGTATGCTGAGATAAACCAATTGTTTTTCCTGTAATCTCCCTTTCTCAGTGAACACTACTCAGAAGGTAGTGATAAAATGCTTCATGTAGCTTGACAGTGCCATGAAGATGACTCAAAGATGTTTGAACTAAAGAGAAGTCGTGCCGCCCATGGTAATACAAATTCTCAAACTATTGTTTTAGTAGCAGGTTTCCCCATTACACTCCTTTGCATTGAGGAGCAATTCTTCTTCTACCTTTAGGTTTCTTGCCTGAGATTTCTTCCCAAACAGTTGTACACAGCTCCGTAAATGTTAGAGTGACATTTGGAGTAGATTTGAAAAGCCCATGTGCTCCTTCTTGGTCTCCTGAGTCTCTGCCAAGCTTCAGTATGGCAATATAACCTTGCTCGTCACCTCCCAGGGCTAGCAATAACATTTACAAGCTACAGTTTCCTCTGTCTGCAAATATTTCCACTGTGGTACTCAGTGCTCTTACAGCTCCTCCCCAGGCCAGTTCTTTATGATTGCAGCCCAAAGAAAGGAGAAGCAAAGTTTATTTGCCTTTCATTGAGGAGTACACGAATTTTTTTTTTTTGTAACTCCCCACCTGACAACACCCCTTGATTAGCTCATGCTCTTTTGTGTATGGTGACAACAGGAGTGTAGGAAGGGCATACCAAGCCGGACGCTGATTGAAACTGGTACATACTACTTTGTAGGGTAGCCGCATAGGTAGTATTTAATCAACTCTCTGGGGAGTTAGAGAGTTGATTAAATACGGAAGTTAAGCAAAGCTAGAATCCAGACCACAAATATTAGAGAGGTTTATTAATGGAGAGAGATTTGGGATCCATGTGCCTAATATGTCTTCCCAAGGTCAGTTTAAAATCTGGAAGGTCTCCATTGAAGCTTTTGTTGTAGACAGGCAAAAGTCTTGTGGGATTTTACCTTACAATGATAGAAGCGTTACAGCTTTAACTAGTTCCTTGAGATTTAGTCCACTTCAAGATGACAAGTCTCAGGACAGCTTTACAGGATTTTGATATAATATACCCACTTTATAATATTGAAGTAGAAGAGCGAGGTGTTAATTTTGTGTTCAAAAAATAAAATTAGAGCTATTCTAGAAAGAAAAATCAGAATTACTTTTGTTCATAACCAAAGTAATTTCAAAGTCTAAACTCTATGAATCAAGGTAATTTTTTTTTTTTGTCTGAAGAAGGACATTGTCGTACATGCACTGTGCTGCTTAGGGCTCTTTGCCTTCTTTACCTAGTTTTTTTTTGTCTTCCATTTTGTGGATACTTAGTCAATAATATTATCTGCAGACTTTGGTCATGTGTTTGTGAAGACCTCAAAGGAACAGAAAAGATATAAGATGCTGGAACAGGGGGAAACAGTGGTATGGAAAGAAATTGGTGAACAGAGTATTTATTCTCTTCTGACTTTCTAGATAAATAAATAGGTGTGGTTTGCACTTCAGGTTTCCTCAGGAATTTTTTTCTTTTATATGAAGGAACTCACACTTCTTGGCTATTTTCAGGCCCAGAAATTAAATGTTTTAATTAATGTTAGGAAATAAATTTTGCAAGGTTTTGAAAAAATATGTTTGGTGAAGAATATTTGTCTGGGTGTCATCTGGCCTATGTAAACATCTGCTAGCAATTTTTGTCTATAGCAGGGGCCTTATAAGTGACAATTTGTATTACTGCTTGTGGAGGTCCCCTCTGGGGGGATGGGCCTTGGGAGTGGGAGCATGGGTCAGGTTACACGGGGCTGCCAGGCTCCCTGATGCTATTGTGCCTAAACCCGTTTCTCACTGGTCATTTCAAATGTAACCCCGCTCTGGTAATGCTGTACTTCGGTGAGTGTTCACATGATTTTGAGTTAGTCTGTGCTAGGCCCAGCCACGAGGCTGTGAGAAAAATAACATCTATGAATGTTTATCAAGCATATTGTTCCTGATTCTTTCTACGGGCCAAAGCTGTCTGCCAGGGAAGGTTGTGGCAACCCCACCCCAACAACTGCTCCACCAGTATTCTTGCATCCCCGAAAATGTGATGAATGCCTTGGAGCTTGCTCTGTTATGTCTCCCAGTTGCTGTTCATTTGGAGCTATTTTGTGCACATTGCACTGATAGGAGTGTCTTATGTAACTACTCTACTTTAAGTGCTTGTTTGGTCTTAACTGAGTTATGCTATTCAAATTGGAAAATCTGAATTTAAGAAAGTAGTATACAAATTAGAAAGAAGCCAGAGATGAGAAGCAGGAGAGGCAGGTTTTAGAAAATAAAAGCTAGGAGAAGTTGAGTAGAAAGGAGCTTACTTAGTCTAAAATAGAGTGAGAGGGTTGGAATAGTGATATACTGAGTTTCAGGATATGAAGATCCTTTTGTAAAGCAGCCATATACCCACTTGGGAGTGGAGAAGGAAGGCATCATCTTAATTTGAAGCAAAGAAAAACTTGGATAGGTGTTGAAAAAATATTTTGGTCTTTCAGAGAGATTAAGTACCAGCAAAACCAGTCTGGTTTCTTTACTCTTCTGTAGCTGTATGTGTCCAAGATTTTTACTGTTTTATCTTCATGAGTTTCCAGTGGATAACAACTCGTAATAATACTATTGACATCTTGTCAGTTTGAAATCTCTAAAGCAGAATATCTTGGTTCTTACTAGCACAGTAAACCCTATCAGTGGCTTATTACTGATATTTATTGTTTGCAGATATTTTACTAGACCAATAAAGCCCATTCTTATTCCTCATGTAATGTTTCAGTTTAGGCAGGTTTTTAAAAATGGTTTTGTGTTCTCTGTTATTGTCCCTCTTGGTGCTAGTGAATTACAATTACATCCCTTCAAATGGCTCTTTCCTGTTTGGTGGACTGAGTTTAAGGTGAAGCCCAATGATGCTGAGATGGGAGACATCCAGGAACAGTTCAGTTTACTGCAGAAGGTGTCATAGCATGTTTAGTAAACATGGACTTTTCTTACGGGTCAGTGAGAAGCAGTCCCAGAGCGTGGTACCACCAGCACACGTAGGGCACTGACAGGCCCTGCTTGGCCACTGGGGCTCCCTCACCCCGCTCATGGCCATCAGCCCCCATGGCAGCCCCCTGGCCATCAGCCCCCCACCCGGTGATGCTGTGGCAGGGTCAGTCTCCAGCTCCCCACAGCACGCCTGGCCATGGGTGCTGCCAAGCCAGGCCCACGTCCAACCCAGTCACTGTGGCCCTGCTTGGCAGTTGCTCTTGACCCTGGCCAGCAGATTGGCTTTGTGGCCTGATCATAGACCTGCCTCATCACCACGAGGTTTCCTGGGTTCTTGGTTGTACCTAGCTCCCATTTGCACATCTCCCACTCACCTTCCTGTGCGTGTGGGACAGTCCTGGGCAGCAAGGGACTGGCACAGGGAACTCCACAGCTCTTGGCACCCATCCTGCTGGATGATGTGCAAGGTCCTAACCCCTTGTGAGCACTTAAAATTCCCTTCATAATTTTTCCAACAAAACAAGAGCATTATCTCCTAGGTCCTAGTCAGATTCAATCTGAGTGATTACATTCGGGCTTCCAAAGCTACTTGTGAGGCTTTTTTTGTTGAAACTCATCTGTATGGAATCCACTTGGACAGGAATGAGGATTTCTTTTTCTTTTTAGATAGTATTTTTGTGCGATTTTTTGTTTTGTTTTGTTTTAAAGTGTAATTTTGGTTTTCAGAAAATCTATTTTTTGTTTGGGGCCATGTGTCTGCTAGTGGATATATGAGGACAGGAGGTGAGCTGTGTAATCAATGCCTGCAGAAAAGTGTTGTCTGGTTTGCGGATACAAAGCTTAGGCATTTTAGGGATATTTGAATTTGCAAGAATGTGGAAATGTTTGGTCTAAGAGCTTTGGTCTCGCAAATGTATCTGGGGAAAATGTCATGTGCCCTGAACTGCTGTCACTGGGGACTTCAAATTTCATGAAATGTGGATATTTTTAATTCTTTTTGCACTGTCACCTTTCTGAAAATTTCAGTAAGAAACTATACTGTATTGTAGTCTGTGAGGCAGAGGAAAATGACCACAGGGAAGAACAGGAAAAACTAAGAGGGAGAAGAAAAAAAAGAGGCAAGGAATGGAGATTAATACAAGAGAGAGGTTAGAAAGCAGGAGAAAAAGCATGAAAAGGTCTTGAATAATTTTCTGTCTGTATGCTAAGAATATGCCTGTTCCATCTCCCTAGGAGGGTTATGCAGAGCCTTGTGGGGAAGCAACAGTGAATTGCTCCTTTGGATGCTAAGTGTAAAATTAAAACTGGCAGGGTCTGAGAACACAAGACTGGGAAGCTAATTGCTCCTAATAACATATTGATTTTCACAGATTTCTGGCATTATGTCAGAGCAGTTCTGAACCAGCACCTGGTTTCTTCCTCTTCCCATCTCCAAACTAATGGCAATGAAGCTTCTGGCATTGGGATCACAAATAAATGCCACTCAATTTTTTTGTCTGTACAAATCTGTGGGGGGCTCAGGTATGATTTCATAACATATCTCCTATGCATCCAATATAATAGCTACCCTAAAAGTAGCAGGGTGGCAGAAACATGCATGTATTTTAGACTTGGATAACTGTGCAGCTGCCTATATTTATGGTGCTGAACAGAGCATTACAGTGCCACTTCTGCAGATGGCTGAGAACAATTGAAAGGATGCCTGTATCCAGGTGGATGTCACCAGCACAGGTGGCTGGGAGGCTGAGTGAAGAGGTGACCCCCGTTGGGGGGATGAGCATGAGTGGATGCGTGGGGCACGGGGTTTCTCTGTCCCTGTTCCCTGGTCAGGTGTACCCCAAATCCCGTCCCCCATTGGTCAGTTTGAATGTAGCCCGCGGGAGTTCTGTACTTAAGGGAGTGTTCACGGGACCCCGGGGGGAGTTGTTCCAGACCTGTTCTGGGGGCAGGTCGCTGTCGGAGTCCCTGCTGGGCTCCGGCCATGTGCGGCCAGGGGGAATAAAACCTGAAAACATCTATCAAATATCGTCTCCTTGATTCTTCCACGTGCCAAGGCTGTCTCCCAGGGAAAGGCTGCAGCCACCCCACTGCAACAGCTGAGGTCATGTATTTGTTGCCGGGTGCATTCAACCCAAGACACCTGAGCAGATCTGCTGTATGTGTTGCTCAGCTGTAACATGCTTTTCTTGAGCTTTGGGTACTGACTGAAAGGAAAAGGAAATAGGTTTTATTTGTATGACTGCTACTAGGCAATACCCTCCTCTGAATGGGGTATTTTCATAGCTGGAGGGAATGGTCTGCTTGCAAGGAGATGTGCTGAAAGGCTCCCAGATGCTCCAGACTGTGAAGACTTGCAAAGTGAGAATGAAATCTTGCTATTTTTGAAATACGTCAAGTGCATACGGCACACACAAAAACAGAACATTGTCTCTTGTTGTTGTGTGGAGGCTGTTTCAACTATTTCAAGATACTTAATTTTATCTACTTAATTGTTACGAGGTTTCATTGCATCGTGTTTGTAGCAGACTGGCCACAGAAGGGACAGTAATACCTGATTTAGGCTACTGTGGGATGTCAGCTGAAACGCTGTCCAGACTTTTATGTCATCTTCAGCAATTCCGAGTGTTCTTCAGGTCCTCCTTACGTAAGTATGATAGTAAGGATTGGAATTTCTTGTCTAAGGACGGTAATTATCTGGCAGTGGGATCAGTAAAGCTGAAGGACACAAATTCTTACTGAAGGGAAGAAACTCATTATTATCATGCTTTTGGTTTGTTCTAGTCACTACAGAAAAAATTCTGTTTTCAAAGCACCTAATGCATGGCACTGTGAAGAAGGAAGCAGCAGTGCTGGGACATTTGTGTCAGCTACTCCCACTCATAGTCCAGATATCCTCCAACCCTCTTCTCACAGCTATTCATGTGCTAGGGCCAGCAACTGTTTGATGCAAGGCACATCTGAGCTGAAGGCGTCAAAAGAGCCATTTCATGCTTGACTGCATTTTCTAATGCAATCTGCAGAGAGAGAGAGGAAAGAGCAAGGAAGGTTTGTGTGTACATAGGCATTGCCTTTGAGTGTATGTATAAAATACAGTACATTTAGTTCCAGCTTGCAGCTGTGGGTGGCAAGTGAGAGGTGCAGACGTGAGGGGGAAGAGAATTTCACTTTGAAAAGAAGAAACTATTCTTCCACCTTGAAAAAGAAGCTTTCTTTGGTTCTGTGTTTCTTGGCCGAACGAAGATGCGGGACCCCAGGGCAGCACTGGCAGCTGGTACCAGAGATGTGTGTAATGTAATGTCTGAGTGGGTGATGTGTGTAGAGAGCTGTCAGTGTACAGACCATGACAGTGTGTGGCAAGTGCAGCTAAGGAAATGGGTAAGTAGGGATGCTGTTCACAGACATCTTAATGGTGCTCCCAGAAAAGTTTTCTTCTTAATATGTTTGCGTGTCCTATGACTGCAGAGGTGCTGCATACCAGCTGTTAGTGTGGTGGGTTGCTGCACCAGCACAACTGTAGTGATCCCCACCAAATATTTTGGAACCATTTACATGTCTCCTCTGTCATTTTATCAGCTTGATATTTCTATCTTTATTATCATCTCATTTGCATATTTATTGCATTGAGGTTCTGTTACTGGCCATTTTGGAGCCAGCCAGGGGTACTTTATGACATGGACATTTGGACCTTCCTCAGTTTCCCATCCATTTACCCTACTGTAGCATCTAACATTTAGACATTGAGAGGAGTGAGGTTCGAGTCTGCCAAGCTTGCTGTTTCCTGATGGAAGTTCTGCTCTCATTGTCTGGGAAAAATGGGATGAAGGGCTGAAACATAAGGAGAACATCTAGATTCCAAATACATGTGTTGCAGTTGGTTAAATTAGATGGGCTGTTAACTTTCGGGGGGCTGGGTGGGGTGGTGATGCCTGGAGAGAATCCCAGTCAATCATTTGAGAAAACATAAGCTGAACTGAACTGCATGAGGTACTGATAAGAGAGCTTTATGGAGCAATCCATCCATGTTTCAAGGAAGCTGAACCAGTCAGGTTTTTTTTAAACGCTGGGATTTTGATATGTAGTTTTATGGTAGAAGCCCTACATGGGGCAATCTCTACAGCTCTGCCTTTGGTTGGCTGTGGGGAATAGGAATGCTCTAATTCATACATTAATATATTTATGTAGTTTGTAAATTTTGCAGATAAAAATGCTTTTGAGCGTATTCCATGAAGAAACAATGATTGCTATGCTATAGTGTTTGCTGCAGTTCTAACACAAGACTTCAATTCTACCCCTTAGAGGAGAATATCACTTTCTGCAGGCAAGACCCTGAACAAATAGAGAATGCTAAGTATAACTCCTTTCCTCGGCTGAAATTTCAATTTTCTTTGACATCCTCAGACATGACTGAAAAATATAACTTCTTTCTTCACTTTTTCCGCCCCCCTCCTCCTGACTTTCATTGTGCCCCTATCTTCTCACTTTTCCTGCATTTGAATGGCCCTTGCAATTGAGTTTGGTTCATTTCTTTCTTCATTTGCATCGGTTGTGTCAGCAGAGCTCTACTAACATTGGTTGTTAGTAAGTAGTGAAAAAATATAAAATCACAAAAAGGAACAAATCTGATTCAGAAAAGACCTTTTAGGAAATTCCCTTTATTTTTCCCTAATATCCCTATATTAGTCTGCAGATAATATACTGTTGTTTGTCTTTAAAGTGATATCAATGAAACAAAATTTCTCTCTAAATAAGCAACAGCAAGAGTACCAGAAATTAGAACTCTAGTCATTACTGCTAGTCCTAGGAAAGGCTGGACTTCACTGCACGGAAGGAGATTGCATTTTCTGGAAGATGTGAAAAATGAAAGCTTTGCTAGTACATAGTCATCAAAGGGCTCTGTCCTAAGATGCTTGACCTTGGGAATTATGTGTCCATGGGTACTCCTGTCACCAGTTGCAGTGAACGCCATATCTTTCTTTGCTGCTCATATTTGCCCCTCAGGGTTTCTGGATGCAGTTAAATGGTTGTTGCATTTTTCCCCAGTTATATGCCTTTCTGTGGCAGGTGTTATGGTTTCTGTAGACACAGTGCTCTGTGGTAGATGTGAGGGTTCCTCAGAGGTGTAACTTCATTTCTTGCAATTGTTTGCTGATTCCTTGCAGAGGCCTCTATCTTGAGCTATGATGGCAGCATGTACATGAAGATCATCATGCCTATGGTTATGCACACAGAAGCAGAAGATGTGTCCTTCCGTTTCATGTCCCAACGTGCTTATGGGCTGTTGATGGCAACCACCTCGCGAGACTCTGCTGACACTCTGCGCCTGGAGCTGGATGGAGGCCGTGTCAAACTTATGGTCAATTTAGGTATCGTATGAACACCTTCCACTGCTCTCTTCACTATTAGTTTGGGCTTGTGATTAGTGTTTTTTTAAAAATAATTTCATTTAATTTCTGTTGGTTTGATTGGATTGGATTGATTTCTAAAATAACTGCTGAAACTTTTATAAATATATACTCTTGCGGAGAGAAATTCTCTTCTGCATTGCTGCATGAAGATTTGCTGTCAGTTCTTCGTTATGGACAGTGTTGGTTTTTAATCTTTAAGTTTTTAAGTTTCCTTTCTTGGTTTGGGACTGGTGAGCTCTGTGTGAAACATGCTACTTGGTCCATCTTTTGATCAGTTACATCATTCATTCATCCAGCATCACTCAAAACAGTCAAAGGCAAACATGGAAAGGAAGCAAAATGGATATGGTGGCAAGCAGAAGTCCTGTGACCCCCTGCCCTTTGCATAATTAGGTAGCATTTGGTACAGCTTGCCGTATTTTACATATCTAATAAAAAAGCCTGGTGTTTTTTGTTGTGTCTTTATTAAAAAGAAAATAACAATAATAAAAATGCATCCCCCCCCATCCCAAAGGGCTGTGTTCTGTCTCCTTAGAGTTACACTTTTCCAGAAAATAGTTTAAAAAGACAATTAGAAACAAGTCCAACAATAAAAACAAAACAAAAACAATTGGGAGTGAATGTGCTATTAGATTAGCCTCAATTCCTTTTCTTGACAGTCTTTAGGTATTCTACCGAGTGACAAATTTTTAAAGAATGCAAATACATGAGTTGAAGCCTTCACTTTTCAATGATGCAGCTTGTTGCTTCATGTGAGTTCAGGAATATAACTAAAAAGAGGTTCTGACTCAAAGAGGCAAAACTAACATGATAGTGAAAATCTTATACCTCTTAATGTATAGGTTATTGTAGATGATGGTTTGTTTATGGTCTGTGAGAGCTTTTGTCAGCTTTCAAAGTTCTGAGACCCACTGGAACAAGCTTTCACATTTTTTGAGCTAGTACTATCACCATCTTCAGAGCCCTGCTGCGGCTATCAGAAGCAAACCATGTAGCAGCTTTGTTTGTAGAATATGTTGTCCAGTAGTTGTCCTCTGGAACAAGCTTGCTTTTTAAAATTGCATCTGGTGTCTTTTTTTTGGCTTTGAAATTGCTAGCCAGACCCTATTATTTACTTTTTGAATAAGAAAGTGACGAGAAGATGCATCAAACAAGTTCATATCTCTTAAAATGAGTGTCCATCCAAAAGTCTATAGAAACTCTTGCCTTTTAGTAAATAAAAGCAAAACACCAACCAAAAAACCCCCATATATTTGCATATTTGCATATTTGCTCTGCATAGCTTGACTGAAGAAGTGTAAAGCACTATTGAGTCTATAGCTGCATAAGAGCAATTGCTGTGCTATTCAGACTGGCCTATAGGACAGACGGAAGAGAAGAACTTCAGCTATGANTTGCATATTTGCTCTGCGTAGCTTGACTGAAGAAGTGTAAAGCACTATTGAGTCTGTAGCTGCATAAGAGCAATTGCTGTGCTATTCAGACTGGCCTATAGGACAGACGGAAGAGAAGAACTTCAGCTATGACAGTAACTTCTCAAATAAAGAGAAACAGCACTCTGATGATAGCCTTCTCTGCCTTTATCAACTCTAAGTGAAGCAAAAATTCATAGATTTGCAGGGTTTCTCTGGAGAACAGCTCAAAAGAGGCTGTTGAGCCTCCTTACATGTGCAAAGAGAATCTTCCACAAACCCCCAGAGTGTTTGTGTATCTATATGTGTTTGCATTTTCTTGTGATCGAATCAGTTTTTGCTAGTAATCAAGCAGAATGAGATTATATTTTCTCTGTTTAATTTCTTGAAAATTACAGCTTATTTTTTTCCTCAGAAAATAAAATTGATCACTGAAAGATCGGTAGTGGTGTACTTGTGATGGGGCAATTGAGTATCTGCCCAAGTCTACAGTATCCTCTTGTAGCCCAGAGCCAGTTCGTTGACTTTTCAAGCCTTACTTTCTCTATTTGTTGAAAGGAGAATTCTTTGCACCCTGTGAGGGATGTGCTAGTATTTTAGTAAGGGTTGCTTTTATCACTTTTGATATTCCCACGTGAAAAGTACTAACAGCATGAAAATTTCCAGACTTCATCAAAAATTGTCACTTTTTCTTCTGAGAAAGGTACCACTTGTTTGATTCTGTTATAATTTCTTAAAAATGAATGAGAATTAGGGAAATTGCTCATTTTGGGTGTTCAAGGCCTCCTAGACTTAGACCCTAAGTGAATATGAGGAGGGTCTATTTAGATAACCCTGAATATACTTAATTTTTAAAGCTTCCTCTTTCCTTTCAAATTTTCATTATATCATGCTGGCAGACAGTATTTTCCCTCAGGGCTTGTGAACACTGTATGCTTGATTGGCATCGGTCACTTTCAGCACTCACTGGGCTTTGTTATGCCGTCACCTAGCCTAGAGGTGGACTGTTCAACTCTTACTGTCTGGCACCTAAAAGATGTGGCTGAAGATTTGACAGATGGTCTACGCATGTTTGGGAAAGATGTGTTGTTGGCAGCTTAATGCAGGGACAAAATCTGTAAACAAAACCCCGTGTAAACTGAAGGCTGATTCTGTGTAGTAACAGGGACTGAAGCAATGTCTGTGCCACATTCTGCCAGCTTTTCAGCTGGAAATTTTTGTGAGATTGAATCTTTCCCAAAGTGACTACAGGCTGGATCAGTGGAAACCTCTCAGCACTCTCCTATGTCTGAGTCAACAGAGAGGTAGTTTAGACTGTTGGAATGCACACTGAGCTTCACCTCTCCTTTCTTCAGATTTATACAGCTGTCAGATAATGTCCTTGAAACAGGATTTTCCTTCTACCAAAACAGCAAAGTTACCTTGCTGTTGAAGAACAGAATTTGAGGAGGAATCACCTTACCGGAGCCATTCATTTCCAGTTGTTTACTCTAAGTCACATTAATTCTGTATGGAGACCGTTCATAGCCCAAATATCACAAATGAGAACCAAATCTTTATCTGACCTTGCCAAAATCTCCTTACCCGGGAGAAACAGTCATCAACACCACCTCTGAAGACCTGAATATGCTTGGTGCTGACTAACTATTATGTCAGTATCCCCTGAGCATCTAGCCCATGATAGATGTGTGTAAACAAGGACTGTTTTGAGGGGTGAGTTGTTTAACTGTGCTTTCTTATAAGTCATTTAAATACTAAGAGCTGTCTCTTCTCTTCTTTGATCTATTCCATTTGATTACTTAATATCATTTGTGTCTTTATTAAGGTCTTTCCTATGTTGTTTTTTCTTTTCTTTTCTTTCTTTTCTTTTTTTTTTTTTTGACTCTTCTGTGTGTTTCAGTTGTAAAGCTTTCCCATATCCCATCAACCATGGTAAATCAAAAGATGGTATTCGACCCTTCAAAGGCCTGAAGCCTGCGGCCCGCACAGCAAACAGCCCTGAGAACAGAGCATACAGAGCAGCCTGCAGGGGCTGGCATATCCCTCTCACCCCTCAGCTCTCAGTGTCTAAGCCAATCAGGGGAGAGAGATACAGTGGGCATGGGCAGCTGGGGGCTTTCTCTAGATAGCAGAAGGGAAAGGAAGAGCAGCAATGAATAATTCTCTAAGGAAGGGGGTGAGGAAGTTGCTTCAGACCTTTCCAGTGTGGGTGCCTGAGGCACTGCAAATCTTCATGTTGACAGCATGACTCTCAGTAGTTTGAGTTTTTGTTGTGCGAAGAATAGAAATCTGAATGTGATACATATCTCACTTCTGTTGAGAAGGACTTTGAAGAAATGGGTCTGGAGTGGAAGGAGAGAGAGAGAGAAATTAAGCAAATCATAGCTTGGAACATGCTTGGGAATAATTTTTGATGCTGAGATGATGTGCAGAAAGGGAAAGAAATGGCTGGTCTGATGGGGGATCCACCTTCACGTTTTTCCTCCCATTGATAAGTGGCAGGGTTATAATGTTATACTGACTTTTATTAAAGAACATTTCAGGGTTTTTTTCTTCCTGGCCTGGCATATCTTCAGGTCACTGGTGGCTAGGATTAATAATTCCTGCTTCCTCTCATTTAAGGAAGTATAATCATCCTTCTCACCTATCTTTTCCTAAGACAAATCCTGAAGGGTGTCAGAGCCACCTTTGCCAATCCAAAATGAAGTTTCTTTTGCCATTTCTATGTACACATATTGCAAGTAGGAGAGAGGCAAAAAGCCTCAATATAACGCAGGGTAAGTGTGCAAAGGATTTTATCTGGTTTTCCCACAGGAAATAACTCAGAATGAGCTTAGAAACAGTTGGGCCCTGATTATCTTTATTGTCCTACTTGCCTTAAAGTACTCTTCCATAGCCACATATGGCTGCTTATTCAAAGGAAAAACCATTTTGTCCTCACACAGCAAAGGTGAGTTTCTTTCTTGATTCAAGGATAAAACAGCCTGGAGCCTTAGCAGCATCAAATAAATATTACTATTTCCAGACAAAAAGATATAAATGTTAAGAAACACAGGCCTAAACTACAGATGTATATTTGCTGCTAAAGATACCTCCATTCAAACAGTGGATTCCTTGTGTTAGCTAACTGCAGTCAAGCTATTTAACCTCTTGGAAGGAGACTCTCTTTGGCCCGTTTTCCAGGTGATATGCTCTGGAAAACCTTCCATCTGAGCACTGAAGAAGGAACTTCTGGTTTACAATAGACAATTAATGAAAAGAAAGTAACTGCAGAAGGTCTTCCCAGCTAATCCTGCTCCCCGTGCAGTAACAGACTCTATTTTCACTTCCCCACTATCCACCACATTCCTCATCCAATTGCTGAACTGGCAGGTAACTGGATTTATAGCTGTTCAGGCATACTCATCTCCAAAACCTATCTCAGAAATAAATACTGATAACACGGCTGAATGCCCCAGATGACAATTACCAGAAATCTTATTGCCGTGGTACTGTGCAGGAGGAATCCCAAGGAGATTTTTTAATTACTCCTTAATTAACCAGATGTTGCTGCTTTGTGCACAAAGACCAGAAGACCAGACTACACCTGCACCCTCACCACTAGGAAACAAATCCTCTGCTTTGGATTTGTACTGTTGTACTAATCTAGAGGAACATAACTGTTTTCTTCCTTTTTAAAAATTTGATTTAAGAGGGAGAGAACAACTTCATGTATCAGTGGTTGGAAAATTTTTGGATTGCTTTGGGCAAAGCTCAAAATTAAGGCAATGAACAAAAGACCTATGCACGTTCTTTGATGGTAGTATGGATGGTACGGTGGTGCTGGTGTAGCATCGCAAGCAGATACCCTCTCTTAGCTGCCCTGCAGGATCCCCACTGACCCAGTTAGATGAAACCTGGATGGGGAGCTGGTTCCTTAGGAGTTCACCTGGGCATTTCTGTCTGGCACCCAACTGCATGGCATTGCAGACTTCGTGCTCAGAGTCTGGAGATGTAATAGTGCCGTGTACTTGTCAGGGCAGCCCTCTCAGTGCCCTGGACTCTCATCCTTTGAAACAGGAATCTTGCAGCCAGGATAAGGGCTACACTGTTTTTCAGTTTGAAACATCTACCCCTTCATCTGGAGAAGTGTTTCAGACTGAGGGCAAGCCCTAGGACATATAGTTATTTTGGTATCATTAAAAAAAAAAAAAAGGCAAAACTCTGCAGACATCAGTAACATGAGAATGATTTTAGTCTTTTACTTTGGTGAATGTTGCTGAAGACCAGCCATGTTTCCCTTTACAGCATACTTGCTCTTTAGTCCATAAGAAATTCCCATGTTCCAGCTGTAGCAACTCTCTTGACCTCACTTGCGGTGAGACTTGGACATCTCTCTTGCTGTTACTCTCCATCAGGTCAGAGAGGGAAGTTCCCCTGCATGTACTTCAGAGCTCCCTTTACCCCACCCAACTCCTATAAGGGATATAGCTACCACTGTACGGTGATCGTAGCAGTTGCTCCAGGGCTGTTTGCTCCCACTTTTCTGTTGCGGTTGACGACACATGACAAACCTAATCGCACAAAACCAAACCCAGATTTTCTCAGGAGAAGTTCTGCTTGAAAACAGACTCTCTCTGGCTATGTTACTCCTAATTGGTGTGTCCCTGCACATTACAACTCCTTATTTATTATTTATAGACTCTTGTTCTTTCCCCTCCTTCATTTTTTAAGAACTGCGTTTAGTGTCAGCTGCTGATATAATTTTCCTACATCTGTCTGAGCAAACATAAAATTGGCCCAGTGAAGAAGCAAACTGCATTATATTTCTCTGCCATTCTATATAATCTCCCTTGCTGGGCCATATCCCTGCCACAAATATGACCATTCCTGGTGATTACAGCTTTGGTTGTCCAGACAACGTGTCTACTAGCATGGTGCTATTATTCATGGTCTTGATTTCCTGAGAGGTCAGCATAACCCAAGATATGTCATAGCACTGATATGATAGCTCTCGCCCACATTAGACACCACAGCAGTGGACGTAGACAAGGCTGCAAGTAGGCATTTATAAGTGAAAGATCCTCTTATGGGATCATATCCTGAGATATGCTGAGCATTAGTGTGTTAAAAAACAGAAGCAATGCTCAGAAGCCCTCTAGCTCAGGCTCTCCTACCGCAACTTGCTTTTTTTGTGCAGTCTCTTCAGTCACTATTTATTAGATTCCACAAGCATAACTCTATTTTTCTTTCCATGTACCTCTCTTTGTCCCTCCCTTGCCTGTGACCTCTGAAAGAAGCAGGGCCAGCAAAGGTTCGCAGATCTGCCACTTCACTGCCCACTTCATCTTGTCCCTGAACGTTACAAACACCCCATTATGTCTTAGCGTTCAGACAGCAAGATGAGATTGGGCTCTGAGGAACGGGCAGGGCTGGGGACCTTTGAAAGAAATCCCCACTCTCCCTGCCAAGCCCGAGAAAAAGTATTCCCAACCTCCAGAACTAGCTGAAATCTGGGCTGGGCGTTCGTGCGGTTAGCTGTTTGCAAGTGGCCATTTTATGATAGGACACAATGGGGCAGTATATTAACCCTTTCCTCACCTGAGCGGACAGTGCCAAATGTGTCTGTGCACATATTAAAAGGTGTTCTGGGCTGGCTTTGGGGGAATGAGAAGAGGGTCTGTCTTTGGGAGAGCTGGAAAGGGTTAAATATTGCACCAACAAATCTCATAGGCTGATTTTACAGGTATTCTGTGTTGACAGATGGTGTATTTATGCAATAACAATACAAATTAATTTAAAAGAAACCAAGTGTAAACGTTCACTTTGAGCTTCAAGCTTCTTAGAGAAATTGCTAAAGGTCTCTAAAAAGCAAAATGACACTTGAGTATGACTTGTGTCTTGAGGGAGATTTTTATGCCTTAATTATAAATTTTTTAATTGTAATTCACATCAGTTCATGGTCTGGAGTGGAAGATACACTTAGATTTGTAGGTTTCTATAAAAAGGAAAGANAAACTGTAACGCCAGTAAGTTTTCCCTCAAGTTTCATTTTGTTCTCTTTCTATATATATTAAAATAACTTTATTTTCTTTGCTGTTTTATAAGCTGTTTTTCTTTTCTTTTTTTTCATTTTGTTTTCTTTAAAAAAAATCGTCTGAAATTGAAGGGTTGGGTGGGATATGAAGCTGGAGAGGGAGGAGGGGAGATTTTAAGGTGATNCAACATGTGGATATGTATGTATATTGGTATATTTCTCTATACATATGTATATATATATGTGTGTATATATATATTTATGTAACAGCTATTTACATAGAATATACTGTACATATACACCCACTCCTGAACTTGTACAGACTGTATATAAGTATAAAATGGCCACATCTCTTTGCGTGTGTCTGTCCCCGGAAGGGTGGACTGATTGTTTTTGGATGTCTGCAGCTGTTACCTTGAAGGATGCAATTTCATCTTTCATTTATTTTTCCCCATCTAGACTGTATCAGGATAAACCGTAACGCCAGTAAGTTTTCCCTCAAGTTTCATTTTGTTCTCTTTCTATATATATTAAAATAACTTTATTTTCTTTGCTGTTTTATAAGCTGTTTTTCTTTTCTTTTTTTTCATTTTGTTTTCTTTAAAAAAAATCGTCTGAAATTGAAGGGTTGGGTGGGATATGAAGCTGGAGAGGGAGGAGGGGAGATTTTAAGGTGATTGTATGTGGTGAATTTTGTATTAGGTTTCTCCAAGGAGGAGATGAACTGTTATTTCATAGCTTTGCAGAAGAGCACCTGAGGAACCTGATGAGCTGATATTATATTTCACTGGTAACCTGTTGTCTTTATGAAAACTTTTAAAGAACCACATGAGAATAACAACAGGTAGTGTATGCACTTCTCCACTACAAAAAGGCATGTGTATTTAAAAACAAAACAAAACAAGCTTCAAACTCTCGCTTCATTACAGAATGGTGACAACTTAACATGACATTTATTCAAAGTAATTTTTATTTGGGTATAGAACGAAGAAAAATTAGATCTTACATTTAGAGTATATTATATATACTTCACATATATGTGTATATATATGGCATTTGCCACTCTCAGGTTTCAGTAAGCAATTCCATCTGAATTTCTGGGTCACCAAAGATTCCTTTCAGTACACACAGAAGTAGGGAGGAAGGATTACAAAATTTCTGTGAAAAATAATAGTGAAAGATCATATCCATTTCTAGACTGACTGAGCAAGCCAAATCTTTTCTGTTCTACTTCAAAGAGCTGATCAAAGTTGATGTAGGCCTCAAAGTAAAAAGCACTCCCCCAACAATGGAGCTGTTTAGTTCTCAAGTGTGCTTTGAGGCTTATGTGAAGTTGTAACCAGATTCCTGAACTGGCAGATCCTCTGTATTAGAGTTTATGTGGAAGCATTTATGAAGGGCCAGTGCCAGCTGATTGGGACCCTACTTTGCACAAAATGTGAGCAATTATTTTTTGGACTTGGGAAGTGGTCCCTGTGAGCCTGTAGCTGGGGCAAGCCCTGATATGCCATAGAAGCTTGTTCATGATAATTTACTCAATTTCAGTTATAAAATTGTTATCTCAACCCACGTGTTTTACCTTTTTCCAATTTTCCTCCTCATCCCATTGACAGGAGGAGGGGTTTAAGCAAGCAGCTGCAGGGTGCTTAGTTGTTGTATGGGATTAAACTGCTTCAAGTGGGATTAGTCAGTGTGTGACTCAAATCTTGACAGGTGTTATTGAATTCCTTTTGCTCTTCGAAGTTTTCACACTAAATTTCAAGATAGAATGTGCAATAGGAAAAAGTGTCTTGAATCTGGTAGCTGAGATTGCCAGATTTTACATAGCAATGGTGAGGACATTTACATAAAAATAGGATCTTTTGCTTCAGAGGAGTTCATATGCTCTTGCTGCTTGGCCACTTGTAACTCTATTGAAACACTTGCCCCATAGTTCTTCTTGATGTGTGTCATCTGAGGATCCATGTCATTTCCTCTGGTACTGGGCAACAATCTGATGTTGTCAACATCTTCAACTTTTGATGACAGCTGGCTGTTAAAGGCTTAGCTATGGAAGACTATCTTCAGGTGGGAAGTCAGGTTTAGTAGCAAGCAGCAACTGTCTGGTTTTTATGCAAATAAAAAGCTAGCACGAATTGTAAGCAACATTCAAAAAACAAGAAAAAAGAGAGGAAAAAGAGAATCCTATAATGAGAGCAGTGGGAAGACAGTTTGAATTCAATGTTTTTGTTAGTTTCTGCATAAGCATCAAAACATCTTGAATCATTTTGCTACCATGCATTTTTAATAGTTGAGCCTGTTGCATTTTTAAAGTCTTCCCCTGAAGGTTTGCATTTATTTCTTTATTTAAAACACATTGGATCTTCCTAATTTATTTTTTATGGTGCTTTGCTGAAAATGAGCATCCCTACTATTAGTCCCTCCAACACCTTGATTTTTTGCTGCCTGTTGCAATAACTCAGGTCAGCTGTCCTGTTTTCTAGAAGGGAACCTGCTGGGGATTGGTGAAAACTATACCCCTGAATGAATAAAATACGGTTAGGCAGAAGCAGACCAAATATCACTGTAAGCATTCCTGCAGGCACACTGACATTTACTTGTGCAGAGGGAGTTATCCAAATACAGACAGGTCTGCCAGGGTCTGTTGAAATGAGAAGTGTTTTAAAGTAACTTGAGAGATGGGATTCCCAGCAGTTAGAATTTCAGGTCAAGCAGTTGCCACTGGTAACTGAATACAAGGGACCCAGTCCATGGTTTTACAGGTAATCAGAGCTGTACTTTTGGGGTTTTGTGGAACATGTAGCTTAAGACCCCACTACTTCAAGCACTGAAGCTCATGCTGTTTGAGAGGCGTCTTGCATATTGTCCCAGGTAAGCATTTATACTTGCTCTTAATTTTCATTGAAAATACTGAGAGCTTTTCTCTTATATATCTTTGGGCTATTGTGTATCTGATGCAAAATGTTGTTTTCCATCATTTCATCTTACCTTCTCTCTGTGTTTCATCATTGTTGTATTTCACAGTTTTTTACTCTCTCTGTACTTATTGTAATACTCATCTCATCCTTTCCTTTCACTCTCGAAGATGCCTAAACTGATCTTTTCTGTTTCTGCACATTTAGAAGGACCCAACAGTGCTTTTGCTCACACATATGTTGCTGTATAGTAACTCTCTTTTCCTCTGAGTGTGAAATCAGCACAACCAAAAGCAGGACCAGGATCTCCAAATAAACTGTGTGAAGGTGCATTGAACGATTCCTCAACATAATGCAGACATAATGGATGGCATAATTTTGTTGGTTGCGTTCATGGGGAAAACAGACATAGTCTAAATATAAGTCTCTTGGATTTTTGCATACATATATTTTATGTTTTTAAGTAGGATTTCGGAGGAAAATGGTCCCTCTCCTGTAAACTGTTAATTGAAATGCGTTGTTCACTTTGAAGAAAGCTTCAGAGAAGTTGTGATAGTTTTATAATTTGTGCTACATTTGGTGCTCTGATTTTTCTTCATCTTTTCAAAGGTATCTAGTCCTTAATTTCATTATTCCATGTCCAGTGACCCCACTTCATATCAGATTAGATGTGGATAGTTTTCAGCATTCTACCCAGTATTAAGTGTGGAGGACAGAGCTGTGTGTGCTACAGATTTAGATTTTGGAGGTGTTTTCACTCTGTATTCTTTTTAGGCTACTACTCTTGTTCTAGTTCTCTCTCCTCACACGTCTTTTTGTGTGGTGTGTCAATTTTTAGTCACAAACACTTTGACACTACACCTATGAGAGATCTGCCAAAAGTAGCTCCTTGGGACGGTGAACACTTCTGTCTTATTGCTTGTTATTTCATAATGAGGCCTTTTCTTCTCACTAAAGCATGCCAGACAAGCCATCATCTATTTTCATGTCACTTTTGATGCCTCAAAACTTCCAGATCTTCTTCTCTTACCTGTTGCTAAAAGCATAAATGGAAGAGGACAAAATATCAGTCTAATCACAGTAGATCCTGTGTCTCTGTGAGGTCTCCCATTTAACATGTTTTTTGAAATCCAATTAATTTTTGACAATAATTACAGCTAGAACATGAGTTTGATTCTCCTGTCTCAGTGCTGTGCTTACTGTATTTGGTGCCTTATGCAATGCAGTGTTAATGTTTCCTTTTATTAAGTGCCACTGTAACAACATAAAATATTAATCTGTGATGTGTAAATTTCTGGGAGAGGTTTAAAGTTTTCTTTTTTATGTATCATCACAAGTAAATAGGAAGCTGTGCAAACTCTAATCAAAATATTGTAAAACCAAGTGCACTTATCCAATTCCTAGTGATATTGCTGTCATTTTATTAAAATCTTAATAGTACTCTAACAAGAAAACATTATTTTGAAAGTGAAGAGGTACGATTAAACATACACATCATATTTGTTACTGTAGTATCTCCTAGCTCCATTTAATCAGGAAGAAATGAATGCTTATGCAGCCTGAAAAGTGTCAAGTCATTAGTATGTCACATTGTAGTGGTGAAAGCAAAGCTGGCGTCTGTCTGTAGCACCTGCACAGCCCAGCTGAGAATGATCTCACCTCTGAGCAGTCTCACACTTCGGACCCTGGTCTGGCCTCATGCTGCTGCTGCACCACAGTGCAGGAGAAAGGAAGGGAGCAAACCTGCCTTCGGAAGACTTTTCCTTCTGCCAGGGGATCAAAAGCAGTACTCCCAGATATTTTGTCAGATGGCAAGGTAAGGATTCTGTTAGAGGAGTACCTGCCCTGCTGGATCCAACGGCCCAAGGGAGGTGAGGCTACTGCCACTGCTTGTTGCCAGGTTCTATTTGTAGCAAGCTGAAGATGTGTTTTTGGCAGAACCATTGCTAGGGATCACATGCTTGCTCACAGACCCCCACTCTGTCCAGTCTCTGGCAGCATGAACATCTGGGCCTTTTGGCCCCATGGTCTGACTCCAGTTGCAGCACTCGCAGCCCCATACAAAGATAATAAAGGGCCCTCACCCAGGAAAGATACGGAAAGGAATTTAGTAAGAAGATGGGACCGGCTGTACTGATCAGATAAATATACTGATCAGCAACTATTTACATGTCCAGCCCTGTTTATCCCCTTACCCCTATATTTATTTTCCCACTATTGCTCTTCCTAAAATCACTTGACCTTCTCCCTTTTTGTGCCTTTTGTTTTTCCCTTAAACATCCCATAGTAAGTCTGTTTGACCCCAAACTGCTTTTCCCCAACATCACATATGTCTCACCCTATGCAGCAATTCCCTTAATCCAAAAGGTGATATCAAGAGCTGGTCCAGCAATCATCATACAGTGATGAGTATCACTGGGGCACTGGAACTAATGGCTCTGCTGGACAGCCCTGGGAGAGATCTGGATAAGGTTTTCATTGCTCAGGGGTCCATGATTTGTGCTCCCACCTGCCACTGTGCCCATGCTCCTATGGGCTTGTGCATATGGGCCTCTGGTGGGCTGATGGCCCTGGATACAGCCCAGGAAGATATTATTTGTGCTCCTCGTCCTGTTATCTCTCTGAGCTCTTTTGGGGATGTGCAGATGAGCTTTATTTCATAAAACAACAAATTCCTCTTCCCTGTGGCAGCTACTACAAAGTGAGGTCTTTTGTCTCAGACTTTCTTGATTCAAGCCCATTCCAAGTTTCCAATAGGAAAAATACCCTCTTGACTTTATGTTGTAGTTTGGGTATGGTATTCTCCAATTTACTACTCCCACTGAAAAGAAAACCATGAGCTGCTCCCCTCCCTCCCATTCAGAGGGAGACAAAAGGCAGAGATCACAGCTGAGATAAGAACCATTTATTTGAAACAGCAATGAGATAAGAAAATGAACAGCAACAATACTAATAACAAAAAATGTACAAAGAAAGGGTGATTTACATGCAAAATGCCCACCAAGCCTGGGACAATGAAAAACAATGGCAGACAGACCCTCCAAACACCACACTTTCCCCATGACTGGAAAGGAATACTCTTTCCTCCGAAAAGGCAGAGAAAGAGAGTCCCTTGGCCTGCCCTGGCAATGACATGAGATGGTATTGAATAATTTAAGACCCTGGCCGTGCCCAGCTCCAGGCTCCACCCCCTCATGGCTACTGCAAAAAATTAACTCTGTCCTTCACCAAAACCAGGACACGCTTTCAACTCACAGGTTGTTTGGTACCCCTACAAAGTGAAGTAGTACTTCTGAGCTTGTTTTACAAAGGTAGCAGCAGAGTCCACGCAATTATCAGTTGCAGTGGAGAGGATAAGTCCCCTTGGGGCTGGGTTCCACATGAACATCTTCCACCTGGGTGAGAGAGAAAAGGTAAAGCACATATGAGAAACTGCTCTGCTTCATTGATGTCTAGACATTGTGTATTCTGTATATTACATTGTGTAATTACTTGCCAGAACATTCACTCTCATTTTTTAATTCAAAGAACATTGGCACAAAGCTGAAAACTCATGCCTTAGGGTCTAGGAGGAAGCGAGTATTGTATATGTTATTAATTTTGTTTGAGAACAACCCAGAGAGAGCATCTCTAATGAGGCTTTAAATAGTTAAAAAGAAACAGACAAAAATTAATCAGCACAAACACTGCTTGCTATATTGGGTGCCACCTGTCCTGTAAATTTAAGGCCAAATCAGTGAGCCTTAAGGATCAGTGGACATTGGATAAGGAGTGACAGGTAAAGGGGTACTGGTGGTTGCCATTATTGGGTGCAGAACATTGGGTTTAATGAGCACAGGCTTTACACAGTGTCTTTAATCCTCCTCATCCAGACAGTGCATGAAGATTAAGGTTTTGCTGTGGCATAATTGATTTCAGCAATCCTAAACTGCAGTTTGCAGTATCACAAGGTCCCTGAATCCCAGAATATTTAATCTAGGCTACAAATGCAAGTCTGTGTTTGCTAGAATTCAGCTAGGCTCAGCTGTTAGTTAACAGCAGTTAGCCTTCATCTTCTAGCTAATACTGTCCCATCCTTTGAAAGTCTATTCTGAGTCTTCAGTTCCAGTACTCAGGGAGGGACTTTAACAGGTCATCAGTATGGAGAGATGGCAATGATGAAAGCAGAGCTTGGCAGAAAGTGTTCTGCGTTATTTTTACCTGAATTGCTGTGGTGAGACCTAAGAAGAAAGAAAACTAACCTTGGAAACTCAGCAGTCATCTGTCACGAATCAATGATCCACTTGTGGAAAACAGCTCTTCTGGTTTACTGGCTGTCATTCCTACCCCAGCAGCTTTTCTTGACTCCTTTTGACTTCTGATAAGATTGTCTTTGTGTTTGTTGTACATTTTTATAAATATAATTTTCAATTCCTGTAGCCTCTCA
>VYZQ01055558.1:63923-87891 GCA_013400655.1 Mystacornis crossleyi
ACTCACTAGTCACACTTTGATTTATTTCAAGCATATTAAAATGCAACAAATCAGGTGGAGCAGCATAAAGACATCTAAAAATGCATAGAGAGAATCCTTTGTAAGCCCAACTGTCTGTGTATGCTTATGCTGGGAATGCCAGTACCCAGTTCAAGTAAACTTTCCTGACTGGTGTACTCCGTGTGTATCTTAGAGAGGGGGCTGAGCACCACCTCGTGGTGTAGCTGGAGATTTTGTAGTCTCCTCTCAGTTCATGTGCTGAGCAGCTTAAATACATCTTCAAAGTGATAGGATCATTTTTTGCTGTGTTATTGTTTTCTACCTGTGAAAGGGTTGCAGGTCCATTCAGAGTGCTTTGTAGAAAGCAGAAAAGCTGAAGATTATGTTCACTGATGGAGCTGTGTGAGACTTGAATGCAAACAGGTGCTTGACAGTAGCACTGGGCTACTCTATCTGCTGTGCTCTACAGGAAGCAAGTAACTCTGGCAAGTGTGGACTGTACCACGGGCAGCGCTAATCAGCTCAGAAAACAACTGTGGGCTCTGCTTCCTTGAAGTTACTCCTTTTTGCCTCAGATGAAAACAACTGATGCCATGCAGCTGAAGCTTTGTGCCTTAAATGCTACGAACACAAAAATGGAGACTGAAGGGACTGCCGGGCCGCAGCAGAAACTACTGTTCTGTGTCTCTGACAGCTGCAGCAAATCAGGTCGCCCTAAATTCAGTATTCTTTCCTAGGGCTTACATCCACATACTGTGGATACCGTACTGCTTTTAAAACATTTGTTTCTGCCACCTGCATCTGGTTCCAAAAGTATGGTTCAGGAGACCTTGTGATAACTAAGATCAGGCTTGATGTAATAAGAAAAGTGTGCATGTATAAGTTTTTACAGAACATCCTTAATAAAATATACCATTAGGAATACTTTTAGAAATGTTTAACATCTTCTGAGATAGGAAATTTCATAGACTACTATGAAGAACTGAAGTATTTTCTAATAATTAATATGGAAATGTGGATAGTCCTTCATAATAGGAACAGCCAAGGGTGGATGTGGGGCAGCTAGGCTAAGAAGGTACAGAAAATATTTACTGAACCCAGTTATATTGTCGTAGCTGATATTCAGTCTCTCCTAACTAGGCATGAATTCAGAAAGAGGTGTCCTTGATTAAGCACTGAAGTGGCTTGGGTTCAGGTAAAATCCTTAAAAGCATGTTAGCCCAGAGTTGATTACAATGTACTGTAGCAGCCATATCTGAATATAAAGGCTGTAGAAAACAAGGGCAGCCCATAGAAGGCATGATGTTGCTTTAAAGACAAATCCTCTGCTGAAACAGCTGGAACCTCTCTGAGAATTCTGAGTAGGAGTAATTAAACAAATAATATGAAGTCCATTTTAGGCTAATATTGGAATTGCATCTGATGTTTATTTCATAACAAAAAAACCCCTGACTTTAAATTTCTACAAGATCTTGTGCTTTGCTTTACCATAAAGTCAGTCTGATAGTTTTAGAGCTGAGCCAAGGTAAACTTGAGAAATCAGTGTGTTTCACCCTTGCACAAAGAGTGACTCTGGCAAGGGAGCTATTGCAAAATAGGGTGAAGAACTAGGGCTCTGAAATTTGTTTAGGGAGCCAAAGGGCTGCAGAATGTTTCCTATCAAATTGCAAAGTGTGAATATGGAAGGTGGGGTGTGGAAAATGTTACTCTGAATGAGTGCCGGCCATCTCCCTCACTATGGGAAATAGAGAAGTAAAAGATACTTTCCTGTTTCAGGTAAAGTTTGATGCATCATAAGGCAATACTTCTTCCTTATTTTGAGAGAGGTATTTTTCTGCTTTGTCCTTCCAAGCAAAGCCTTTTTGTCCAATTCACTCAAATGGAGTTAAAATACACATCTATTCCTCTTCCTTGCACCTCTTTTTATAGTTTTCAAATATCAATTATTTCTGTATTGCAAGGGGAAAAGATTCATTCTGGTTGCTGAAAAGGTCATTCTGGTTGCTGAAACTACAGTTTTCAGTAGGCCATTAGGAGGTTATTAAGATGTTTTTCTACGTTAGCTCTATGTTGCAGAGGTACTGAGTGTAGTCAGCTCCTGTCAAATTTCACAGGATTTCAGATGGCATCTGTGAAGAATCAAATCTTAAGGCCTTAAGAGATCTACTCCCAAATACTATGGGGAAATTTTCAGAACTGATAGTATGGCAGGTGAGNAGTAAATCCAAGTTCTTGGTACAGGTATGTCTTCATGTTCAAAGACTTGTTGCCTGATTCAAACACTGTGATATGAATAATTTAGGTCTGAGAAGACTGAAGCTCTCAGTCACTTAGCTTTGAATGCAAAACTGTGTGTTTTAATGTGTTACAGATTTACCTCTGGGGCCCTGTATCATGTTGAGACTTCACGGGTAAACATGAACATGTTTTCCTGTAAGATTTCTGCTTTTGCTTTTTCTGACTGGACCAGAATTGTAACAGAAACATCACTTTTCTGAGAGCTTTGTGAATATAGAAAAACTTAGAGATACCTGTAGAACTGCAGTTCTGATAAACTAAAAGAGGGATGTGTAGTAAAATATTCTAACCCACTTCCCTTTTCTTTTTTGGAGGATCAGTAACTTCATCTGAAAATGGGCAAAGGTATTGCTTTCTTTTGGTATCTCTTTTTGCATCACAGCACCAAAAGAATATTTGATTCTGTTTCATGGTGGGTTAAGATTTGAGCCTAAAATTAAAAATCCTTTCTGAGAAGTTCTTAAGCATATTTTTGTCTTTAGAGTATTATACTGATGCTGGTGATTTAAGTGCTTACAAGGCTGCAGTAGTTGTGGCATTACTATCCCCATGGAATTAGCAAAGGACAGAATGTGCAGAAGCAGTAGCAGTGACACTATAGGCTTTCAACCCTGCCCTAATATAGTACCATTATTCAGGCGTTTCTGACAGGGATAGAAAGCTTCGTTGCGGCCATTCAACCCTGGTGCTATTCTACAAGTTTTAGTGGAGAGGGAAGTATGAGCAAAAAGAAAGATTATGCATTTTTACTTGCTCCTGTTTCCTTACTGCATTAATAGTATATGGAGGGATCCAACTTCTGCTTTTGTAAGAAGGATGTGGCTGAATTTACTGCCAGTGCACTATTTGAAAACCTGCAGGCTGCATACTGATTGAAAAAAAAGTGCTTAGCTGCTAACTGCAAATAAATCTGAAACTGGTCAGTTAGGGATGAAACACTACCCATGATATATGAACCCATGATAATTAAGTGTTAATTGCATGAGTACGGACAAAAACCTCACATTCAGTCTTAGGTGACAATAGTTTCAGATCTTTTGCTTCTAGGTAGCAGTAAGTCTTCTGAAACAACAGTAGATCCAATGCATAACCTGTGAAAGCCGGTATAAATGTGTTCAAGGATAAAAGGCACAGAGAGGGAGTGTATGGGCATTTGCATTTAGACTAATGATTAAATTAAGCAGTATTTAGTTTGTTGAGACTAGTCTCTCTCTCGTCAGTGGAGAGGACTAAGCTCTTCCAGAGAATGGTTTGAAGCTGGAAGCTGTCAGCCTCCTCCAGTGGGCAATTAGGAGCCACCTGCACCTCCTGGCTGATTGTCAGGAGCATTGTCTGATCAAGGCTTCTGAAATCAACATCTCTGCACGATCCCCAGATAATAATAATAATCATCTCTACGTAACTCTGCAGTATCAAGACTTTGGGCAAGTCATTTATTTACCAGAATTTCATCTTTCCAGTGGTGTGCAGCTAATAATAGTCACCTTCTTGCCAGAAGGCTTTAGGAACCGAAGTCTTGAATTTCTGTAATGGCTTTAATATCATGAGTACAAACGTGTTGTGCAAACGTATTTAGTACCTATGAAAAAATTGTGAATTTCTGTTTATTACCTACAACATTACAGTAACAAGTGGCAGTAAGATGAAATGTTTTCCAAAATATTAAAGGCCAGATTGTCTGGGGGGCTCATTTTGGTAGAATCACAGCAAGCAAAATTTTTCCTTTTATGTGTGGAATTAATTTCCTGAAAGAAATCAACATCCATGGCATATGTGTAATTTTAGATGTAGTTATTTAGATAGAGATACCATCAATTCAATGAAAAATGCCACACAAATGGGAAAAAAAAGCCAGATTAAACTGCAATAAAGAAAATGAACTTAAATGAACAGGAAGATATGGACATATTTACAAGAATAAGTGTGTGCGATGTTCTGTCCATACATGATCAAATCTTACCATGAAATTTGAAAGTGTTATTAGCAGTTGTCTCTCTCCTCTGCTTTGATTTGCCTGTATTTGTTGAGAAAAGCACATTGAGGGAGATAACTCTGTTTCTTATACCAGTGCCTTAGTCTTCAGAAACAGTGTGACATGATGGGCCTGATCCTTAAACAAAAATGAAACAAATGCTCATTCTCCTGCACCACCAATAACTGGACTGCCGTAATTGTGGTTAGTATGTATGGGTTTATGGGCTTGGTATTTATGTACTGTACTTTGGGTTCAGTTGTAATTTCCATAAAAATGACAGAATAATTAGGCCAGAATAATGAAGCTGACATTAAGGAATTATACTGGCTTGCACATAATTGCCTATCTCTCTTCTGGATGGCTACAATATCTGCAGACACGTTCCTGGTTTATCATACTCTCCATATATGATGTTTTGCTTCTTTCATTACTGTACACCAGAACTAGATAGCTACCTTACAGACATGGCAGTCTCTTAGTTGCTGTAGGAAGACATATTAAAGCTAAAATTTTCTTGTGTGCTAAAAAATGATTAATTCTTCAAATAAAAGGAAAGAGATGGTGCTGACCCTATGCCATGACAGTATGATCTGTTTACCGTGTTAAATGTTCTGATGAGTTTTATGTCAGTGTGGTTTCCCTTTGGCCTGTGCACTGGGAAATGTCACTACAGCTGTTCAGATGGCTTTCTCTTTGCACTCATGGAAATCTCTAGAGTTGTGGATCCTGTGGTTTACCTTGGCAAGCGGCAGGAGGTCTGTGAAACAATGCTGGCATTAAACTTCATGGCTTTGGTGAGATTTTTGTCTTGAAATCTGAGATGAAACTGAAATGGATTGTTATTGACATTTTTTTCTAATTATGTAATTACGGCATAGGCATCTTCATGTTATACTGGAGTATTCATGTGATTATCAGCTCTATACATATGATCAGAATTTTTCTGGTTTTAACTGTGTCTTCTGGCGTTTCATTCCATATACACTTACAGAGAGAGAGAGATAGATGTGTGTACATACAAGACCTAGTGACACCCATGTAATTGGAATATGATTCTGTTTCTTACTGGAGTAAGAAGGCAATATTCCTTTTGAATTTGAGTCAGAAGCAGAAGGAAAAGTATTATCAGGAAAAAAATTGTAATGTGCGTCCCGTATAAAAGAATGAAATAAGTTCTTGGATGAGGTTTGAAAAGATGTGGTATCTTAGCTAGGTAAAAGAGACATGGAGGAAATGCAGAGAAAGAATACCTTTTATCAGAAGAGACTAAATTATGTGTGAGGAGATGGAAAGAGATTGAAAAGAGGCCAGTTTTAAATAACAAGTGAAGGTGAAAGATCTAAAAATAAAGAAAGAAATTGTAATTTTGACAAAGTCGATTTTAGATATCTAAAAGTAGAGAGCAGTCATTTTTTCACCGTAGGGAATCATCAGAAGTATATGAGAAGGGAGGGTCATCTGGTTATGAGAATAGAATATTAATTTTTTTTAAGTGAACATGCATTCTCAAGTCAGAGCAGAGAGAGAATGAGGACTTGCCCTTCTGATCTTGGTGTATAATATGTAACATGTGGCAAATTGGCTTCCAAATTCACTCAGCTTGGTCTTAACTTGTTTGTTTTGGAGCCCTCATGTACCTTGAGGATCATTATTCTCTGCCCTTCTATAAATAACCCCAAACAATAGCAGAGCTCTGACAGCTGCTGCTTTGATCTGAACATACAAAGCAACGTCCAAGCAGCCTTGGAATATAAAAGAGGAAATCATGCTCATAAACACAGCGTGTGTGTGCATGTAATTTTTGGTATAGATTGGAGCCATTTTTCTTTGCCTCCTGACTGCTGGGAGAGCCACTGTCTTTAAAATTTCTCTGCCACAATTGCTGAACACTCTTGCACAGTGTATGTTCGCTGAGTGCATCTATCAGTTGGTGTATGGGCCTTAATGGTTCTACATGATTTTGTGTCTTTACAGAATCTATCTATCTTGCAAGTCAGTCATTTGATCTTTCACTGTGTCTAATCTCTTTATGTTTTTATTGATTTGTTCATGCCAAGAGTACAGAAGAAAAAAGCCATGTTAACTGCTCTGTAAATAGCTAGAACAAGCCAGCTGAGCTTGAATGTCCTAGCTTTCCAAGGCAGGTCTAAGACTGTGTTTCTACTTTCACCAAAATCACTGCCAAAGAAGTGGGTGCTAATGAAGAGAGTTTCATCAGAGCAATTCATCAGGAGTATGTTTTTGCCTTCATAAAAATAAGCACCAGGTTTAAAAAGCAATGCCTAGATTTGCTCATTGAACTTTGCTTTCTCCATGGCACTCTGCATCTTCCATGACACAGGGGAAAGATGCAAAGTAGGCAGAAAATGTCAGTGAAGTTAAATTTCTACAGCTGTAGGGGAGCTTGAGACAAAAGTTGGGGTGCTGATGCAGGCAACTAAATGCAGGCACAGGAGGTACATCAAGTCACATGAAAAGACAAGGGCTTTGGATTCCCACTGATGATAAGGGCAGATGTGACTCCACCAACTGAGTTATCCAGGATCATCGCTGTCCTCCATACCCTGTCATCAACAGTGCAATGACTGCTGGTATCCAGTGCCCTCTTGCCAAGCCTTTGCTTTCAGTGAATTCAAAGGAGACTTTCCTCTTTAGTACTAACAAGCAATGACTTTGCTTCCTTAAGAGAAGGGACTTAGGAGTCCATTTAATTTTTCTATTCTTTCCGATGTTATTCCTTCACTGGCCGTAGGGCTGGCACACTGCTGCAGAGGGCCAGCACTCACACCCAAACTCAGGCTGCCAGCTGAACCCTGTGTGTTCAGAAATATCACTCTTTCTATGCTCTACACTTCCACTTTCCAAGCAGGTTCATCATGGACCAGTAACACCATCAAGACTGTGCCCGCTGGGTTGTGGTTATGGCCGCTATTTTTTTGTTACTGAACTGTTCTGGAGAATTTTAATTGCAGGAAGTACAGACTTTATCAGCAGAATTGTCTGCTCAGTCTTTATGACCTTCTAAAGTCAAATCTGAAGTGTGAGACAGGAGACTGCCCTTGATGTTTTTTCAGATGGACTCAGATTTTTGAAACTGGTATTTAACTTTTGACATACGGATTTAAAAAGGCAAGAAGAAAGAATGTAGAAGTATCCTCTCATGCAAAAGCTGTTCACTCCAGTCTCCCCGCAGACAAAGAGAATTAGTTCCCTCAAAATACTGCGGTTTTGATCCTACTCTCAAATTCCAGATTTTTGAGTCATGAGAGATTAGTCCTATGAATTAGATTAGTTTTGATGCAAAAGGGATCCAGTTGGGATAGTACAATTTTGCTGCTAATTGATTTTGTGTTGATATTTCTTCCAAGCCAAGAATTCTCAAGGGCTGTATGAACAGAAAGTTTCAGAGGAGGTAGTGCTAAATGGGACCAATTGTCAACCTGCTGCAGAGCAAAAGCCCACAAATGTCCCCTTCCCATTTGACAGATCTAGCATTTTTTTCTTCTCTCATTATAATAGTTCATCTGGTGATGGTTCTTGGCACTCTGTTGCTTGCTAAACACTGAACTGTGATATCTGTTAGCATCTTCCCCTTTATATAAAAATAATCCACAGGCTGAACTACTGCTGCTAAAAAATATTTATTCTCAGCAGGAATCTGGGTCTTTGTTATATACTGACACTGAATATTTAAATTACAACCTTCTAATCTTTCATTTACAGCATCTAGAGGATGTTGAATAAATTAAGAATAAGATGCAACAATAATCCACCTAGAGAGGGGATCTGATAGGGAATCAACATTTTCCAAAATGTGGGGTGGATTTTCCAGCTCCCATCTTTAACAGGAGATGTGTTCAATACTCCTTAGGCTATGTATGTCAAAAACTAAATACCAGTTTTGATTATCTAAGCCTGTCTGAAGAAGCACTGAGGACAATCTGCTGTTTCACACTTCAGACTTGACTGTGTCCCTGCATTAGAAGGGCTTACAAATTGAGTAGACAATTTTTGCTTGTAAGCCTGTACTTCAGCATTTCAGTGTTAGTCACAAACGGAGGAGGACTAGGATGTGAGTCACTGCTAGTGGAATTCCATGAACAGTACTGCTAGAAAGAGGCCTTGCAGGTTTGGTAATGGAATTGTTAACTGTCACCCTGATGGGAATATGTGACTAATAGCAAACCTCAAATTCAAATGTTATGCTTCAGAGCTAGTCTGAAATGCTAGGTTGAAGACTTATTGTCGGTTTGATTTTAAAATCGTGGCAACAGCGGTCAGTGTGGTACAAGACACTGGAGCAAGTTAGGTGCCCTACAGAGTGCTGGGACAATGACCACAGAAGTTATAGAATCCACATCAGCACACACAGGTCACAAACAACAAATTTAAGTATTCCATCTTCTGCAAAACACGTAGACATTGAATTGTCTATAATTATCTGTTTTCAGGAATTCAACTTTACTGGTACGTCTTTAGGCATTATTATCTGCTTTACATCATATATTTTGAGGCCTGAAGATGCCATTATGTTCTATCCTGACCTCCCATATGACACAGGACTGATTTCTGCTTTTAACTGCTCTTTGAACTGTGAAGCATCTGTTCAGAAACATATTGTATCTGGATGCATCACCATTTAGTACATTTGTCTTAAAATTTGTACCTATGCTAAGGATTTAAAAGTCCCTTAAAATCATAAGGGACATTAGCCAATTATACACAAAATATATGTAGTAAAGCCATAAATTAAGTCCAAGTTATTCAAATCCTGTATATGTGCCTTTTTCCAGAGCCAATAATCACTGAATCCCATTCCCAGTACTCAAAGTTAGGCTCATCCTCTTTGGCATTATGTGGATCCTCTGGTAGTACGACTGGAATAGCACTGCCCTGAATTGTACCACTGGGGTTTGATACCTCAGTGACTTGACATCAGATGCTGCCTTTTTATAGAACATCTCAGTGCCATTTTTTAACTAGAGTTTGCAAAAAGCCGTGCAGTCTTCAGCTCTGACCAATGTGTCCCATACCATGCGCATCCTCAGCAGATAGATTTTGGTGGGAGCTGTAGTCCTCCCTGAGGTGCTGGATAAAACTTTTGGCCTTCTGTAGGAACGTGGGAGTTGGTCTGCACCTAAGATGTTGCCAAGGTATGAAGAAAGTAACTTGAGTCCTGAATCTAGTCAGAATCCCCGAGAGAGATGGAAACAAGTGGTGGTGTAGCTGTTCTGAGTGAATGGGGATATGCCTTGACATTGAGGTGAACAGATGGGGCCTGATACCATTTTTGCATGGCCAGACCATGCACAGAGTAGCCCTACTCAATACTGGCAGAGACAGAAGCTGTGGAGGCATTTCCTTGCCCAAAGGTGTGACCCCAACAGCTGGGAAAGTGAGATTGAAGTCCTGTGACTGCCCAGCCAAAGGCCTTTCCCCTCATGGCATGGCACCCTTCTTTTGTCCTCAGCCACTCAGGGGCTGGCTTTGCTTTGGAGGTGACTGGCTATATGTCTTGTGGTAGCTTCTCCCAGTCTCTGCACTGTGATACTCTGTCTTTTCTCTGTCACCCCCATCTTCAACACCAGTAATAGCTCACCACTGTCAAGCATGTGCCATTGCCACTGCTTTTACACACTGAGGCCTTTTCGTCCGGGTCTGTTGGCTCATTGTACCTCTGCTATTAAAAGCCCAAGCACATACTACATTTAAAAGCTCTTCTCTCCTGTTAAGTAACAGACAGAGTGGGGCAACGTGCAGCCACTGAAGTTCACGTGATGTGGGGCCAGTTGAGGCGC
Source organism: Mystacornis crossleyi (assembly GCA_013400655.1). Taxonomy (NCBI): domain Eukaryota; kingdom Metazoa; phylum Chordata; class Aves; order Passeriformes; family Timaliidae; genus Mystacornis; species Mystacornis crossleyi. Next base: position 73,995 of record VYZQ01055558.1, read on the forward strand.
TTGGGGAGGTGCTGGGGGCCTGCAGCTGGGTAGAGCGGTGCTGAGGGTGCTGCTGCCTGCAGGAGCCCTGGGGCTGTGCCCTGTGGCGTGAGGCTGCCCTCCTCTCAGGGGTCTGCTGTCCTCTGCAGGAGCAAGGGATGTGGGCAGGCAGGCTCTGTGCAGCTGCAGGTCAGTGGGGCTGGAGCAGACATGCAGGGCCTGCGGGCTTGGCTGTGCTGGGAATGTGTGGGTTTTTTCTGCTGTGCACAGTCCTTCTTTTTTTTCTCCTGGAGAATTTAAACTGTAGTAAACATAAGTCTGTGAGGAGGCCATGCTGATGATTTCTGATCTGGACAGGATAAATCAGCTGCTTTAGTTAGAAGTTTCCCTTTTTTGCCTTCTAGACTGGAAATTTTGCTGTCCATTGTGTGTTTGCAGAAAGGCAGGGACATGCTTAAAGCAAGTGCCTGGGACAGAAGGGGTTTCCAAGGGGAGTGACAAAATAGGGAATGAAAGTGGGGCTTTAAGCCTTCTTGTATGCAGAGGTGTAGCCCATGCTAATCTTTCTTGTGATGCAACTTTTAAGAGACATTTAATAACATAGGATGCAAGATGGATGAAACCTGGTGTTCGCTTTTATTGTCTAATGCTACTTACTTTCATAAAGCTCCAGTGCTGCACTTCTGAGACTTACTTGTGGTCGCTTGTCTTGAATGTAACTGAATTTACTCTTCCAGCCCTCTCAATTGAGCTTATAAAAAATTCCCAGTCAGTTTAAGGCTCTCTGGATCCCTCCTGCTTTCCTGGCTGAATGTTTCATTGCTACCTGCTTTCTCATTTATATACCTTTGACTTAGCAGAGAGGATTTTCTCCACATTGGTGTGGGAGGGCTGCACAGCTGGGCCTGTGCTCAGAGCTCTGCATTACTTATGCCTCAAGGCACAAGACTGGCACCACTGGAGCTGTTACAGCACACATGAAGCTTTCTAATTTACTTGAGGCACACAGCTGAAACAATATTTTTCTTTGTACTACACCTGAAATGCCATATTTCAGAGGGCTGTTTTAGAAGAGGCAGCCCTACCCGAGAGCACAAAGTCTAAACTGCCTCTTCCTCCTTCCTTTTCATGTGTTACTCATTTCATTAGGACAGACAGTAGCCTGAGAGACTCTTGTGGTATGTTATCAGTGGAAGTAATTTTTTTTTTCACCAGCCCCCCTGACTCACAGTGTTTCTTAAGATAGGCATTTTTTTTGTCCCCTGCTATTCCCGTTGTCTGCTAAGTAGCTTATGTATATGGGGATGAAAAGAGTCTAAGGAAATGGTTCTTGATAGGGAGAAAGGTGGTTGAACACAAAGGGGATGAATGCAGGAAGACAAGGAGGAAGAAGGAATGAGTAGGTGACCAAGAAGCAGATAAAGCAGTATTTAACATAGGGAGGGAAGAAAACTAACAGAATAAAATTTGTAAGCTGTGACCATTGTAAAATATTGCTGAATATAAAAGGTCAATATTACTGGATCAGTTCAGATTTCTAAAAGTGAGAGAAAATGAAACACTGATTTCATCCATCTCTGTGGGGGAGTGCCCCTCATCTTCAGTGTGTAAACAGTATTTGTGGCTGTGAACCTACATCCATAAATTGTAAAGCCAGCAGGAATCATTATGACACTGTAGCCTGAACTCTGGTATATCCTAGGCCATCACACTTCAGAATTGCTTTCTGTTTGCTTTAAAGCTTATCCTGAAGAAAATAAGATAACTTGGTTTCAGAAAGTCTCCCTGAGTTTAAAAACATGGCTTAAATATGAACTCCAATGTGAATCTACCAATGGTAACCAATGGTAACTGTACTTACCCTCACCTTTTCCTGATGGTAAGCTGCTGTTCTTGTTTAGTGTTTTGTCATTTACTGCAAATAATGGGCTTAGTAATTGGCTTCTGTTCTGGGCGCTCTTCCTGTAGAGCTGAACTGGGCCCCTGCCATCAGGGAGCAAGGGTTCTTTATTTTCTGCATGTACTGTGACTAGAGCAACCTAATGGAAAACATGATGGTGGGTGTGCAAGTCAAAACCAAGGTACTTCATGTAGCTCTCTTGAGTATTTAATGGGAATAGCTTGTAGTTTCTGAATTGTTGTATTGAGACTGGTGATCTGTTGTTAGCTGGACGTGTATCCCAGCTGTTTTTGTTTTGGAGGTTTTCTCGATAATGTTATTAAGGTTTTTAATCAGTAGGCATGAAGTCATTGAAACTTGGTAGCATTTGAAGAAAATCTGCCTAAAGAGGAAGATTTTATACGTGCATTGGTAGCTAGCTGTGGAGCATTTGGGCCACCACTTTCCCTGGGTCTCTTTCTGACTTGGAAGCGGAAGGATTTCTTTCTGGGGAAAACTAGGTAACAGGTAATGTTGCATTTGTCAGTGTTGTGTCCTGAACCAAATATATCTGGGCTATGTGGCTTTAAAACCATGAGCCTTTCTTATTATATTGAAGGAATATATTTGTAAAAATGATTGGCATTTTCCTCCCTTTTATGTAGCTGGGACATACAAAGGTGATGAAGTACAATGTTAGTTGAGATTGATTGTGCATAGTGAAATGTATGAAAGTCCTTGTGGCTTTCTGCCGTGCTTAAATGTGCTGTGATAGAGTTACAGAGTATAGTGTATTTTGGGGTGAGGGGAAGGAAATAGAAATTGGGAGATTCAGCGCAAGAAATTGAAAAAGAAATCTATAGGAATTACATGTGGATTTGTTTAAAACACAAAAAAGCACAACAAAACCAAGCAAACACTATAAAAAAATGCCTCACCATAAACTTGGCTGAATAAGTTTAAATTCTGAAAGATTTATTTAATAAAAATGATTCCATTATGGAGTGTGAGAGATGAATATCTAAAGTGATCACTCATAGTGTGGAGAAAGGAGTGGTAATCAGCAAATACCTTACTCTGTATTTGGAAAAGTGCCAGTTGTGATCCCAAAATAGTTCAGTGGCAGTGATCATAGAGTATCCTGCATGTGTAATGTGTACTGTATATATGGGTCTTAAGCCTCAGAGACCTAAATATTTATCAGAAAAAATATTTTTTAAAGGTGAAACAATTGATTGTAAAATATCAGTTCTGATTTCTAGAAAAGTCTGGCCAATGGAAAATAAAGTGCAGTGTCAGTTAACAGCTGTGGCAGTGACACCCTTGAGGAAGGGGAAAGATGGCACCGTGGATGATGTGTGCCATACATGCACCACTTCATTTGATCAAGCGCATGGAAGAGGGTAATGGGTGTAATGTTATGAGCAGATAAAGGACACAGCTGTTAAAATTACCAAAAAGGTAATGAAGAGACAAATACTGATGGGGAAAAATCAGTCAGCCTAGATTTTTTTTGAATAGCAGGTGAAGTGGGCTCATTTGGGTAATTGATTTCTTAGTACAGCCTGTGGCAAATTCCTGTTTCTCGTAACAAAGAGCATTTCTTACTTTGGAAGAAGTAGTTATGAAAAAGGAGATGAGACTTGTTTAGCCAGTTAAGCATATGCTCCCTCTAACTGTGTAGCTGAGAAAACTGGACTGTGCGAGTAAAAATATTCATGCACTGGAATTACCTTGGATGTGACTTTGGAGACCATTAACAAAGTAAGGATTTAAGGTTTTGCCCTTTGCATCAAAAGTAGCGTTTCCTAGTAAACTTGAAAGGGTTCAGAAGGAGGCTATAAAAATGATATCTTACTTCCTAAGGATGTGTACTTAGGAGTGTCATAACTTGAGTAGTGAGACAAGGAAACTCACTCTACAGAGTTTATAGAAGTGAGGTTAAGAGAGGAATTGGAGACAGCCTACAGATACTTGTTCAGGGAAGAGACCTCTTGACTGTAGAATGCTTCTTAATCTTTTCGGAGCAGAAAATGTGTTATGAGGATTGATGACTGGAAGTGAAAGCTAGGCAAATTGAGACTTAAAATAAGGAACCCATCTCTAACAGTGTGGGTAATTAATCACTGGAAGAACTTTTTTAGTTGGATGGAAGATTTCCCATCACCTGAAGTCTCTAAATTAGGGCTGAATGTCTCTCTAAAAGATAAGCTCTGGTTCAAACTGAAGTTATGATCTGAGTGTTGAAATTACTGGCTGAAGTGCTGTGGCCTGCATTGTGCAGGAGGTCAGTGCATATGATCGTAATACTCATTCTGCCCAGAAAAATGTATCAATCTGTTCCTGGCTCTTCTGGAACTGACCTTGTTCAAACTTGGTGATTTTATGTGTAAACGAATGAGTGATATTTACCTCCCTGAAAATACAAGACCTTGGTTAATAATAAAGGCTGTGAAGGCTGCAGAAATATTGCCAGGAAATATATGGAACTAGAAATCCTGGTCTCTTTGCTGGTATGGCTGTATGTATAGCTTCCCCGAAGCTACAGAAAATTGTGTGAGAACGTTTCTCCTGGTCTGCCCCTGCCCAACAGTGCCAGGTGCTTCTGTGGCAAAGACTGTTTGGAAGAGAGGTGGGAACATGACATCATTTGGTGGGACACCTGGTACTTGTTGCTCTCTGAACTAGACATTTGTCAGCTCTAATTACAGCGTAGCAGCATTAATGATAGATGTGAGTACTGTTATGGGTCTGTTAACAAGAGGCTTGCATTTAGAAATGAAGGCAGATCAACCTAAGTCCCTGTGTTCAGTCACTTTTAACTTTCTTATCACTTCAGTGGTGTAGCTGTAATGGTAAGCACCCGGAAATCAGACATGTTCTGTCAGGGTTCAGGGTTTTCTGACATAAGGAAAGGTTGTAATTCTTTCTGATGATGGTATTAAACTATAATTTGTGATCTTTGAGCAATAGTGAATGATTAAGCGAATTCTGGGTTATGAGTGGTGTGCACTTCTGGTGTTTAAACACTGCTCATGTCTTGCAAGAAGTGAATCTTCTTGTCAGGAAGTGCTTTAAGTCAGGCTATGTCACCCTGTAATGTTCAATATCATTCTGACAAGGCAGAGAAGGCTTTAAAGACTCTGGCACAGAAGTCATCATCTCTATCCGGCTTGAGTAATTGCTGCTGGTTCTCTCTCTAAAATTTCACCCATGGTATATCAGGTATAGGAAACAACAGTGAGTTTTAGGTAATGCCTTTCTGTATTCTGCAGTTCCAGAATGTCCAGGGGAAACAGTTTCCATAATGCTGGAAAAAAGCACAGTGTTTTGACTTTTAGCAGGTTTACAATACATGCAATCATTATACTTTTCTGTACATTATACCTATTATGCATAATACAAACAAGCCTTTCACCAAGCTGAGAAACAGCTCAGTTTATATCCACAAATTAAAACCTAGTCCCTCCTGTGCCAAAAACTAGATTACCTGCACTGGAAAGGCAGTTTTGTGTGCTGAAGAGAGAAAACCATGTCTGTTTGCTGCTCTTGTGCCTCTGCAAGTCCTGACTTCCATTTTGGAGTCAAGACGTAGGTGCCTCTATGGTCCATCCTCTCCAGTGCATGACCCTTCATAGAACTGGCACTTATTTCAATACTGAAGGCACCAGTGTCCAAAACTTACTGACTAGTACTGCTGCCACCCTTACAGCGTGCTCTGCGCTACTGTGAAGCACTCTCAGGCCTAAATGAGGTCTAAAGGGCACAGTACAGAGCTAAATTAATCTAAATTTTCTTTAATTGAGATTCCTTAAAATGAGAGTGTTTGCTGAAGGTGCAGGATTGACAGGCTTGGATCTTTGTATTGTGCCTACTCTTACAGCAATTTGGATGTGTGCAGGAGGGATGGGAGTTTTCCATATTGCTGAGCTGGTTTCCTTCTTAAACCTGCAGGAGTGTTTGCAGAAGAGTGAGACCCTCATGATACTTTAATGTCTTGACTCCCTTCTCAGGCAATGGAGAAAGAATCCATCATAACCATGTGCCTACTACCAAACTGAGTGGACAGAAGCAAAAGTTAAAATAGTTTTTCCTCAGGACATTTGGCTAAAGGTGAAGCATATTGGATTTTATTTTTAGAGAAGAACTTGCCTAAAATAAAGGTTGGAATGGTGGATGTTTTTGATGTGTAGTCATTTTATTGCTTTGACTATTAGGCTTGCCGCATCCTTTCTCTACAATGTTGTCAACACTCTACTAACTTTATTTTATGCTTAACTTTTTTGACATTTCCAATTTTTTCTGTCTCAGTGTTTGGACAAAGCTTCCCTTTGCTGGAGTTTGTCTAAACCAGATGGGAGTTTTCTGCTGTCAGCACCCTGATAATTAGTAACTGAACAATTCTTGTGGTGACAACTTGTAGTTTTGCAGCTAGCACACTTTCCTCATCAATTTGAGGTACCCCTCCTCTGAGAGACAATCTAAGTCAGCTGTTTATAAGTACAAGTGGTCCTCAATCTTCTCAGTGTTCTCTGGGGTATGGCACTACCTTTTCATACCTCTGCCTGATCAGCCATTTATTTTCATACTGATACCAGAAACTTCTCAAAAAAAATGGATGATACCTTTCTGGTATAGATTGGGGATACAGCTGCAACGTTCTAGCGTGATAGCGCAAAATTGAACAGGCACTAGATGAGTGCTTTTATGTAACAATGTGCTTTTCCAACAGGAGACTAATGTCTGAATGACTGTATGACATGAAAATGAAGCTAATAGATGTGCTAGGCTGAAGGAGTAAACAGTTGTTCCAGGTCTGATAGAGAGAAAGCAATCATTTTCAACTGGAGCAAAGTAATTAATAAACACAACATCCTGAAAGCCAATCCGGTGAAAACCCGAAGAGTAGGATGGGCTCATATGAAGTCCATTTTCGCCCCAACCTTACTGCATTGTTTACAATAAATTTGGTACTTAAAGCCAGTTTTTCTTAATTTGGAAATTGAAGTCTTGATAATCTGCTGCACCTTCCCACCAAATATGTAGTTTAGCCAAGTTAGTTTACTGAGTGTTTTACAGGTGTTACTTTGCATTTCTGGGGAATAAAAAACATTAGAGGATAAAAACTCTCAACATTCCTTTTAGAAACAGGTGTTCCATAGAATCACATTTCTAGTTTTTTTTAATGTTCACTTTCAGTAGAGATTTAAGAGGAGATCTACTGGGTGCTATTTCATTGCTATCCTGTAATACCTTTACTGGGTGATCTAGTTGGTACTGTAAATAGTTGAACTCTGTTTCCTTTTGAACACAACTAATACTAGTGAGAATGAGCATTTTTTAAGGTATTGACTTCAGCCAGTGTGGTTGGGGAACAGTCTTGAAGGAGATTGTCTCAATTTGAACATTTAAGTGATGCCAGGTAATTGGCCTTTTCATCTATGCTTTAGTTGTTTTCAGTTTCTGTCCTTCCCACCCAGCTCCTCCAAGGCTAGTACATTATCATGTGGTGCAACTTCTTTTGGCACACGGAACTTCTTCGTCATAGTGATTTGTGCTCTGTAATTCTCATTATTGTTTTGCAGTGTTCGTATTCAGCCTTTGATCCTTCTTTTTCTAACTTGCTCACCACTATTTGGCACTTCTGAGTGTGAAAAGAACTCCACTGATGTGCAGTGCTAACACAATGAAACAGCTAGTGTTCTTTGCTTGCCACCACTCACTGCCTGTGTGCTGCAGAACAGCTGACAGCTTTTACTCTTTTACTGTAATGTAACATGCAGGTCCTCTTATCTGCCCTCCCTGTTTTTTGGTGGTTTTTTTTTAATTAATTAAATTATTCTCAGCTGGCACTTTTCTGAGATTTGATTAATTTCTCTCCTTTTGTCCCATTCTTCATTCTAATCCAACTGAATGTATCTTCCTATAGCTGAAAGTCACTTTGGCTTTGGTTTCAGTCTTCACCAATAGAGAGTTTCTTATACTTAGTAATTTTGTAATTTTTTCCTTTGTTCCTGCTTATTCCCTTTTCTTCAAATTATGTCCCTATGAAGAACTGTTGATTTAGCTCAGCAGGCTGATGTGCATGATCTCCTGAATGGCTTCCAAAGACTGGGCACAGCTTTCTCATTGTGCTATGTATTCTTCTAAGCATTCATGTGACTCACAATTCTCATTGCTGGTAAACAATCCACAAGTATTACTTGTTGTTTCCTCAACCTGTTTCCTAGATGCATAAACACTGACCTTGTTTCTTTGGAAAAATGAAGTTTTGGGAAGCTCTTTGCTCTTTCTGAAAAGCAGAGTCATACTGGAGGCCTCTCAGAACTACACTCTCAGAGGAATACACACACTGATGGTTGGGGAAAAAGGTCAGAAAACAAAGCAGCTGAGTTCAGTACAGGCACTATTTTATAATTTACATGCACCTTAACACTTTTCAGTTTCCTATTTCATAAAATGAAGACAGTTAAATTTTTTTGTTAGTGTTTATTTGAATTTTTCTAAAAGAAGGATTTATAGAGTTACAAAATATTCTTGATATGTTTTGAGTGTTGGTAAATAAGTGACAGTGGAAATTAACAGAAACTAATCTTTGCTTCTAAGCATATTTATAGTTTTAAAGCTGAGATGAATGCTACTGATGTGAAACTTCATCATGGTGGGGGAGAGATTGTTCTCTTCAAAGCACTTTGATTTTTCTTTTATGCAGTCCTCCCTGAAGTGTTTCCGTAACACGATTGATGCACTCTGTTATGAATAGTGCTGTACAACTCTGTGGATTGATTACCTGTACAGCATTTTATCTTCTTACTGAGGAGACACATGATACAAAGGATCATCCTGTTCCTGTAGAGACATGAGGGACACTCCTCTGCTGGACACTAGATTTTTGGTTGTTTGTGTGAAGGTGTATAAACACCAAGAGGGGTTCTTAACAGCATAGAGAAGTATCATGCACTGATCTTGCTGAGAAAGAGTTCGAGTGCTTCTGCAGGCTTAGAGATTCAGTCAGGTTGTGTTTGTCATTCAGGAAACAAGGGGTACTGCTTTGTTAGTCAATATCTGTCTGGAGCTGGTCATAAAATGCGAACTTTAAGAGCATTAGTTACTTAGGAAAACTTCATAACACCAAAGTTAGAAATGCCTGGGGATTTGAGATTATTATCTTTATGATATTTTGGATTGCTTATGAGGAAAAAGCATGAAATTAAAGGTTCCTGCTTTAATCAGTTCATTTGCTGTCTAAATGGAGCACATCTTGGCCTTTGTGTGTGTATTCAGCCATAACTAGTAGTAGAACAGCCTATCTATGTCTGTCGTAGTTTTACTTACAGCCTTTTTCTGATTGCCTTTCTGTTTCATCCATATCACAAAATTCTAGGAAAAGTTTAAAATTACAAACATCTAAGTATGTGTAGCCTAGAAATTTTGAATTAGGATTTTCTGAGCTTACATAAGACAGCCAGTAGATGCTGTTGGTTGTGTTTTTGTGATTTTGTCTGTGGTCCATCGAACCTCTAATAACAGAAGACAGCATCGTGCTTATGCGGGATAGATTCACTTTTTGTATTGGATTTTTTCAAATTATACTGCTTTTATATTAGACAGCAGTCAGCTTTGGGAATTTGCTTTTCCACAGTAGTATGCTGTCATTTTAGGGACCCTGTATAGTTCTGCTTCTTACGTCTTTGCCCATTTCTTATGTCAGTGTCACAGTGTAAGATTGTAATGTTCGATGTACGGAAGATTTTCTGGTGGTTGAAGATGCTGCCCACAAACGACTTGCCTCCTTACCCAGAGCATTTTCGAAAGCTTTTAAAAAAAAACAAAGCTTTTTCTGTTGTTTGAGGTTGTGGGGTGTGGTGGGTTTTTTTTTGGTTTGGGTTTTTTTTTTTGTTTGGTTGGTTTTTTGTTTGGTTTTTTGGGTTTTTGTTTGTTTGAGATTTTTGGTTTTGTTTTGTTTTTTGTTTTGTTTTTGTTTAAAGATACTTGAGAAGAATGTAGGAGTTAGTTCTACTAGATTGTCCTTACATTTTTATGTAGTTCTAATTCATAGATTTGCTATTAACAGAGCATGTACACGTGAGCCATAGCTTCTCAGTTTTATTTTACTCTGCCTGTAAACTGCTGGGAACAAGCAATTTGACTTAAAAATGGTGAAAATTGAGTTTGATTGTCACAGTTCTAAGACTTCCATGCAAAGCATTGAGAATTGCTAAGGATGTGGATTTCAGTGACATATTAGGGTGCTTGACGCTGCTGGACATCAGCAAGACCCTTTAAAACCAAGTCATGAAAAATTTGACAAAGCGTTAGAAAGTTAATCCATCTTTTTCTTATTTTTCCTGGCTGTAGAATAATGGATTTTTGGAGGAATTGACGTATCTCTGCCTAATATTCTTAAACAGAAGGTGCAGTGCATATGCAAACAGACTCTGCATTAAAATAAACAGAGCTTCTACTGCAAATATGCACTTGATAACCTATACTGTAATGCATGGAGATCAGTTTATTTCACTAGTATTAACAGCTCTCATGAGAAGTTAAGGCAGAGGCAAGTGCAAATGTTGGTATTGTCCTGGTCTTAGCTGGGATAGAGTCAGTTTTCTTCCTTGTAACTGGTACAGAGCTGTGTTTTGGATTCAGTATGAGAATGGTGTCAGTAACACACTGATGGTTTCAGTTGCTGCTGTGCAGGGCTTTTACTTGTTGCTGTCAAGGACTTCTCAGTTTCCTGGTCTCTGCCAGGAAGCTGGTGCACAAGAAGCTAGGACATGTTCAGGACAGCTGACCCGAACTGCCCAAAGGAATGTTCCATACCACATCACACTCAGTGTATAGACGGGGGAGACTTGGCTGTGAGGGGCCAGTCGCTGCTGGGGGGCCTGGCTGGGCACTGGTCAGTAGGTGGTCAGCAATGGGTTAAGGCTGTGAACACCAATGATATTGTAAACCCCAATGATACTGGGGTTTTGGGCGTTTTGTTCCTCTCATTTACCTTTTATTATAGTGTTTTACTTTATCCAATTATTAAACTGTTCTTACCTCAACCCCTGGGTTTTACCTTTTTCTGACTCTCTTCCCCATCGTACAAAGAGAGGATGGGAGTGTGCTTGTGGTACTTAGTCGTTGGCTGGGATTAAATCACAACAAAATTCACCTGCTCCAGTGATGGATAGATAAACATGATTTTGACTAAGTTACATTACATTAGAAAAGGTTTGAAGTACATCTTAGGTTGAATAGTAAGTAGCAAAAATGAGCTGTCCTTACACTATAGAATTAAAAGTACTTTAAAATTGTCTGGGAGGTAGGTCATGAGGTCATCTTGGAAGACAAGCATTTTTAATCTGGGGAAAGCCAGATTGTTAGGATCCTCCTGCATAAGAAAATGTGCTTTTCTGAATTTTTTTGGAGGAAAGTGTGCTTTATTTAGACACAGATGATTTTGTCATTTCTAATTATCTTATCTTGCAGTGTGTACTGAATTGATCCAGAAACAGTATAGCAGCTAAGTTAAGGTGCAATTTAAGTTAAGTGTTAAGGTATGTCAATTCTGTATGTCCCCCATTCCCCATCCTTGATCCCTCACACTCCACTGTTTACAGCCTTTCATGATTTTCTTGGAGTTATTTCAGTAGCCATATGCACGTAACATGAGACCAGAACCTACGATGGTTTTTAGAGGCATGTGGCCTTGTTCCCTTCTTTCTAAAGACCAGGCACTGTGGTTGTGGAGCAAGAATCAGCAGCCCGTTAGTGCGGCTTCAGCATCACTTGAGCTTCCTCTGTTTGTGCTTAATAGAAAGGCTGTTTTACAAATGAAGGGAGAACACGTTATTTGACTATCTGTTGACATACCATCTGATACACGAAAGTTATCTCAGCCTGTGTGCAGTCCCAGTAAATTGCTAACACAGAGAACCACAATGAAGGATTAATTACTAAAAGGTACTAAAATGCATTAGACAGCTCAGGCTGAGCTGTGTAGAGAAATAAAATACCCAGTTGTCTTAATTTTAAAAAGTACTTATGAGACACCTCCCATCTGTCAACAGTCATGGGTCTGGATATAGCCACACCATCTTTTACACTTGTTTGGAGTATTGGTAAAAGCTGTGCTAAATTAAAATGTGTTGGGGGTGATAGGGTTGGGGGTTTTTTAGAGTTTTTTTATTATACTGTGGGCCAGTAGGCTTTTTCCCACTGCCACTTATTTATTTTCTTTTGAATCCAAAATTTTTTTCAAATAAAGAGTCAAAAAGAAATCTTTTGAGCATTGGTTGTTTGAAAGTTTATATGTATGGAAAAATCAATAGCTTTGGAACATTCTTTTTTTGTGGAGGATATGGAGGATGCTGTGTCCTCTGTACATTCTTCCATGCTTATTATAGGATATTCCATTGATATCAGTCCTCCACCTGGGCTCATCATTTAACCTGTTGAGTTTCATTTTCTAGAGTCATGCATTTATTATTTATATGGGAGATGGATAATTTTGTCCCCCTGATGTTCTTCATCAGGTGTTTTAACTGTATTTATAAGAGATTTTTTTTCCCACATGGTGTCACAGTTTACCCACAGATCTGTATGTAACTAGAGACACATTTGACTGCAGAGCTATTTTCCTCTTCCCAAACCATAACACCAGTTCAAGGTCCCTGTATGTGGCCAATACATAGGATTCAAATATTTATTAGTGAAATTTGTTGTCATTTAGGATTTTTTAAATCTTCCTAAACAGCAATCCCCTCTGAGAGAAAACCTTTAGCATGTTGTTATTCATTGCTTCCCTTACGGTTTTGCTGATGCTAATGCATACTCAAGGAAGGAGAGTTTTCTGTGATTCACATTCACTGATGTGTTTTTTCCCTGCTCTGATCCATCAAAGATCTGCAGGTGAAAGATTTGGTTCTTTTCAAAGAAAGACGAAAAATATGACTATGCATATTTTCCCTAGTGGTTTCTTTTTCTTTTTGTCTTCATCTTTAATCACATAAACTGTCATTACCTGTTTGTGTATCATCTCCACTCTGATCTGAACCCATTTACCCAAAAGGAACTGGCAAAGTTTTAATTTTTTCAGTATCTGCCTGAGGTTAAAATTATGCATTTTGAAGTTTTAAAACTTTGAAGTAGTTGTTTTCTTTACACCTACAGGTTAAAAGGATCCAGCACGGAATGTTGTATTCTTGTTTTAGGATTTCAAAAGCTCTGTTTACTTTTAACATGCTTGGGTTTACAGCACAAGACTATGTAGTGGAGAAATGCATACAAGTAATTATGTCAATTACCATCAGCTCTATGCAATTCTTCTGTGATGCTATGTGATTTAAATGTCATTGTGTGTCTGGAAAAGGATGGGAAATTATTGTGGTTAGCTTCCGTTTGCTGCTAACAGCTGTTTTTATGACTGGTTTTGCTCATAAACAGGTGTTTAGAACATTCCTTTGACTAAGTGATACAGCTTGCGCTGCTGTGAATTAAATTGTCTTGCTTGTCTATGTAGCTTGGATTTCTTTTGTTTTCACTTCTTTAAAGAAAAGAAAAATAGAAAAGCAGGAGGGCTCCCAACATCTGAGGTTGTTTTGGTAAGTCATGTGTGGAGACACTGGAAGTTTATGATGAGAAAGAATGTGTCCTTCAAGAGAAACCCATAACAAAACATCTGTGGGCATGGCCTCCCAATAAAATCTCATTTTATGCTGGTTCCTGTCTATTCCTGTTGAAGGAGCTTTCTGGTACTTTCTCTGCTTTGGTTAGAAGTCCTGTGCCTGGTGCTTTTTTATTCCTGAAGCATATCTGTGGTAGGAGATGGAGGAATGGACATAATGCACCAAAAGTAAGTATGTGTTCAGTAATATTCCATGGTGGAAACTTAAATCCACTTTTTGAAAAGTGTCATCAGATGGTGCTTCTGAAAAAGGTAAGGTGAATTCTTCTGCTGTCCCCCATTCTCATTCTTAACATCTGAAAGCAAGGAGGATGGATTCTGTGTAATTTGTAGACTTGACATTACTTGCAGGTGAATGAAAG
>VYZQ01055558.1:88016-113577 GCA_013400655.1 Mystacornis crossleyi
GGTACAGATGTCCTCAGAGATGGCCATATTCTGTAAATAGAGGCCTGCATTACGTCTTTCCCCTTTCAGATGTGTTTAATGGCTTTGTATTTTGACAAAGTCATCAAATAGCAGAAGGTGTTTGCAGAGCTTTTGCTGTCAAGCTTTTCACTGAGCCTCGATAGCAGGATTTCCAGGTCAGTGCATACCATATATTTGTATCTGGACACAGCTGCAGGTTGTCCTTTTACGCTGTCCTCAGCAGACTCTGCTGAGATGTTTTTCTGGGTCTTGTTTTTAAGCCGTTTTCTGTGTATATTTTGTTCAAAAATTACTGATCTCCATTCCTTGCTAGTTAATCAGAGTCTAGAAGAGCAGAGTTTTCACCCCAGTTGGTCACTGTCATTTAATTTATGATCCAGAATGCTTAATTTCTATTACCAAAAAAAACCCCAGCCAAACCCAAAACATAAACAAAAGGAACTCAAGACTACAAAACTTGTGAAATTATAAATAAAAGACAAAAAATGAAAGTCATTGATTTATGTGCATGGGATGGTGCATTGCTGAGAATGTGGTGTGTTGTGGCTGCAGCTAAATCATTAGAGAAACAGGACTTTCCTGAAGAGTGATCTTAATAATAACAGTAACATAAGGAATGAAGTTGAGATTTGCAGATCTACTGGGCAACAAGAAGCTGGTGTACAGGCCAATCCTCCCTCTGTATCATCAGTGACCTTGCTGAGGGCGTTCTTTGTGCCATCATCTGGGTCATGAATGTGGATGTTGAACAGGACTGGTCCCAGTATCACTCCCTGGGTACATTACTGTGACTTACCTTCAAACTGACTCCCTGCTGCTGATCACAACTGACTAGACCTCGTCTTTCGTCCAGTTTTAAATCCACCTCACTATGCACTTACCTAAACTGTACTTTGTCATCTTGCCCATGAGGGCGTTGTGAGAGATGGTGTCAAAAGCCTTGCTGGATTAAGGTAAATAACATCCACTGCTCTCCCTTGGCCCACCTTCCTGTAGAAGGCTATTGGGTTAGCCAGGCATGATTTACCCTTAAGAATTCTTTACTGACTGCTTCCAGTTGCATTCTCCAAAGATTTGAAGAAGTTATGCAGAAGGTTTTACTCCATCAGTTTCCCAGGGACTGAGGTGAGTCTAACTGGCGTGTACTTACCTGGATTCTCTTCCTTGCCCACCATGTGGACAGGAGTGACATTTTCTCCTTTCCCATCTTCTGGATCTTTCCCAACCACCATGATCTTTCAAAGATAGTGGAGAGTGCCCTTGCAATCGCACCAGCCAGCTCCCTTAGCACTCTCTTTATCCCATCAGGTCCATGAATTTGTCTATGTCCTGTTTCTTTAAGTGTTCCCTAATCCAGTTGCCTTCCATTGAGGATTATCTTACTTATTTCAAACTTTCCCTCTGGTCATGGCATCCTGGTATTCCTGAAGACAGCTCTTTCTGGTCATGGGTAAAGTTGGAAGAGGCATAAGTATTCTGTCTTCTTTCTTCAGTGTCCTTTGTCATGGTTAGAAGTGGAAGAACTTGATCTTCTAATTGCAAATGACTTTAGCAGGAGGAATGCTGAACATGTGGGTCTAGTTCCTAGCATGGAACCTATTACCTTCTGTTTTCTCTTTCGGAGAGAAGCAGCACTGACCATTGTAACTATGAAGTAGCTTTAGCCTTTCCTGTGCATATCTCTCAAGTCATGTGGGAATGCACTGGGACTTTTGGGGTTTGAACATGGGTATCTTCATGCTTGCACTTGCTTTAATACTGTAGCCTTCTCTCTGGAGTTCAGTTTGTGTACAACAAGGATTGATGTTTTTTGACGTGATTTTTTTGATGTAATGTTTTATCTAATTCAAAAACAAATAATGAGGCAAAGGGATGCTTTAATCTTAATGCTTCTGTTGCATATTTAGTGTGCAGGCAAAACTTCTCTCCTTATGGCTTTGTTGCTCGGCTTTCCACAAACACCCCATCTCCTTCTATGTTTGTAAGAGATGTCCCTGTCTTTTGGTGACTGAAAAGGGTTTACCTGTGCATGTTGTTCAAGTTTATATCAAATATATGCCTGGGGCAAAATTTACTCTAGATGAGTAAATCATAGCAAACAGAATAGAGGTCACGTATGCTTACTTTCCTAATGGCTCTAGTCACTGGGGGTCACTAAACTTTACAGACTAATTTTGTTGTATTTTTATTGTCTGTTCAATGTTGATGTCATCTGAGCACAGGACCAGGGCTCTCAACAGAAAAAACTTAGCAGCAGCCTTCAGGGTCTGCTCAGCCATCTAAAACATGCAGAGGCCATCTGCAGCACTCAGATTGATGCCTGAGTGGTGGGGACCATCTCCTGCTTCAGATGCATGTGTTGTGCCATTTATTTCTGACATAACTATTTCTGACACACTACTGATGCATTTAATATAATGGTATTTCATGAGAGAGAGACAGAGAGACAGTATTGTCTCAGTTAATAGATTAAGGATGAACAGATAGAGGTTTAAAGGGAAGCTGGGGAAGAACTTAGAAAAGAACCTGGACCGTATTTATGTCTCAATCCACTGCCTAATCCATATGACTATTTTTTAAAATCATAGTTTGAACAGAAATAGCAGATTGCTATTACCTCACGGTCACACAGTGAAAGCCTCTGCCTTTCTGTGAATTCTTACCAGGAAAACAGCGAGAATATTTGCTTATAAGGTGGGCAACCCAGCTTCCCCACCCCAGCTTTGGAGTTTTCACAGGTGTCTCTTCAACAATGCTTTTATGTGGAATGACTTCTACCTCTGAGTCAAGGTCTGTGTGAAAAACCTGCAGAAATGGAGGGGAGGCTTCGGTTGGAGGGATATTTTCACTATGAAATGGAGTGTGGTGGAGACACACAGAAGTTGTACAGAACCAAGTCACATGCCCCATCAGTGTAGCTAAGTTACAGGGTTATACAGACATTGGTTGTGATTTTTTTAAGTGGATTTGTGTCTGCTTGGTAGGTGATACATTGAGAATCTGTACACTGCACAGCTTTGGGAGATGTACATCTATCTGGAACACTCATCTTCTCATATATGCCTGCATTTCTATTGTCTCTGATTTTACTAGGCATGCCATGTACTTTATACAGTGTTGGGTGTTCAGACAATGTCTGATTTTCTTCCAGATATGAGAGGAGATTTCAATGTGCACTGTTTTGTTGCCTCTTGTTTGGTTTCAATTTCATTTGGGAGAAAAAAAAAGAAACTCCTTGTTCTTATTTTTTTCATTTATTTTTATGTTTTATCTTTTTAATTGCTGGTAACAAAACCAAAGATCCCCAGAGCTATTTGTTAATTTGAAATAAGAATAACAGGGAAACAATACAGCTAAATTAACATTTGTACAAGCCAGAGAAACTTAGCGGGGCAGTGTAGTACCTGGAGATTTCAGTCTCTGGTGCATTAATAAATAACCTATTACAGTTATCTGGATTTTAGCCTGTGCATGCATGTTCTGTAAGATGAGGCAGTAAACTCCGATTTATGTCTTGCCTTTCATAGTTTGGATGTTGTTAGAGCCATGTCCTCTTCCTGGCTCTAGGATCCCAGACACTTTAAAATTACTCCTCCTGAGATGTGTAAAAGACTTGAAAACTTTGTTTCTAATAGCTCTGCTCTTGTTCTTTGTGAGAAGAATGATAGTGTACAGTCCATCCTTGGCCCCTCAGGATGGTTGATATACACCCATTTACGCAGATTCCTGTCTACCAAGTTTACCAGCCCCATTATCACGTAAGTAGCTTTTGATGGTACCCATGTATGCAGGAATGTCTGGACTCAAGGTGAACTCTTTAATGAGAAATTGTCAACAAAATACTGTTCTTGGAAAACCGGATGAAGAATCTGTGCTATAGGCAGGAGGATTTATTGCATCTTAGTCTTGTTATGAAGAAGTGAACACTCCTAAAGAGTAGAGAACTTGTATCTTCAGATTAGACTTCAAAAAAGAGATGAGGAAGTTAAAAGTGGAAGGACTGAAATGCAATAAGTTTGTGCTTGTTTTCAGACTGGTACTGACAAAAACTGAACTTTAATTTGCATTTTGACTGGCAAAAGTAATTTACATTAAAACAAAAAAATCAACCCTTAATAAATAACTATAGGAAATTCTGTAGAAATATTCTGTGTCCCACTAGGATAGCAAAGGTGTGGATTGGATGGGATCAACTAATCTTGCCTTTGGTTTTATAAGTCTTTGTCACCTTATTGCAAATGTGTAGGTGTAGGGATATTGAAATTCACTGTGATTCCTTCCAAGCCAGTTGCTCAGAGTGGAAACCTGCATATTTTGCTTAGGCAGCAGTATGTTGTGATCACTAAAATTTTATGAGGCTGGCAAGACCAGGGCAGACGGGAGATAAATATATAGTAGGGCTAGCTGCTGCTGAGAAGAGCATGTGATTGTTGAGGATTGTTCAGAAATCTAGATAGTAATAGCACCTCATAATTTTAATGATGTTTTTAATATGATTTGGTATGGTGTATGGTGATATACTGTGTGACTGTCCTCTGATTCAGTAGCAACTTGTGTATCTTGAGAAAGCAAATTTGGCTCTGTTCACCTGGCATTTGCCAAGGATGGGAATGTTAAGTGGTACCCCTCATCTCCAAATTTTCAATTTTTTCTTTTTCAGCTACCCTTATCAGTGACAGTCTTTACTTGCTATGCTATGCTGTAATATTGCTTTATGCTTCACTTAGGACTTAAATGCAGTTTAGTAGTATGTGAAATGATTTGTTTAACCAGTGGAGTGTAAGTATTTTGGAGTTCATTTAGATGTCCAGTGATATTTGTTCACGCTTAATATAGTTGTTTATGTTGATGGAAATAAAGCTTTTACCTAGACCTGTGCCTTAAGTTTCAACTAATTGAGTTTGTAGTGAGCTTCTCATCTAAATGGACCTGTTTCTGAAAAAGGAGTAACATGCTGTGGCATGAGCTGGTCAGGAAATCGTCCCTGCAACTCTGCTGCCAAAGAATCTGATGTCTAGCAGGGGCAAACTGTCACATGCAACCCTGAATTCAGGCTGAGGATTGAGGACTTAGTCGAGAAATTATCTTGTGATTTACAGCAGGAATATTTCTCTTCTTGTGCCTCTGACATAGGATGAGAAAGGGAAGAAAGGAAACTGAACAAGAGACTGAAAAGTAGTAATATTAAAATATTACTTAAGTTTTAAATTTCCTATTTCCTGCATGTGTTGATGCTGGATAGTTGCCAACAGGACTGTAAGGGTTTTTACTGCTTCACTTCAATTTTTATTTATTTTTGGCCTCCATTTCACAGCACTCTAGGGTCTTCTATTAGTTTTGTTTGTTTGTTTGTTTGTTTGTTTTTGGTTTTTTTTTGATTTTTTTTTGTTTTTGTTTTTTTTTTTTTGAGTTGAAACGAAGCCCAAGAAAGACTGCTTTATTCTCTGCCCTTTATTTCCCAGGAAGATAAGGAAATAGAAGGAGAAAAAGTATCCACTGGGGCTGGAGTAATCAAAATTTTTCTTTGGAAAAGCTTTGCAGGTTTCAGTTTAAACATGAGAGGAGAAATGACAGGGACAAAATCCGCTTCAAGACTCCATCTAGTTAAATATATGCAGCATTTCAAACTTTGATTTTAAAACTTGCAGGTCTTGGGAGATGCAAGGCATTTTAGAGCATAATATTCCTTTTTAAATTTTTAGCGCTAGTTTCTTTGCTCTAGTTAGTTGCAGACTAACTTTGCTCTAGTTAATTGTGTCCAGATGCTTGAATGCTTGCTTTGTGAGCAAAGGATTCTCTAATTTTAGGGCTATGTCAACTTACTTGCTTCTACAAATACTTGGTTCTCAGTTTCTAAAAAATCTGAGATTGTGTTTCTAGATTAAAAAAACTTTTTGTGTTGTGGAACTGTGTGAAGATGTGAGAAAGATTTTGCAAATTTTAAAACTATATTTTTCAGCAGAAAGGAAGGACAAAAATACTTAAAATAATAAATGATAGAGGAAATATAGTTTTATGAAACCAATAAAATCCTAACAAAATCCTGTTAAAAATGGAAGGATAGAAAATGCAAAATTACTACAAGAAAATACTTTTCAAACAGTTGATAGACTGTTGTAATCATTCAGCTTGATGCTTTCAAAACCTCAATAAATTCCCAGTTTTCTGTATAGATGATTGGATTCTATTTCACTGTTTGTCATAGAGGTTTGAGGGGAGTTTTATGGCTCAATTTCATAGTCAACCTCTAACAACAAAAAATTTGAAAAGAAATGTGATGCAGAGAACAGTGCACCACTCTTCTTCTTCCTTATAGCTACGCCATTGCCTCTGGCAATGGCCACGGTTGAAAATAGGAAAGAGGATTAGACCTTGTTTGTTTTTCAGCTGCAAGCTCACTGTAAGATATAGACTCTCACCGTACTTAAGATTTGATTGTAGTTTGTTACTCACTGTTTGTATACTTCCCAGTGAGGCATTTCCTTCTGTTAGATGTGACAAGGCTTCCTCTTTTTCATCTTTAATATTCTGTGCTTCTAAACATATTTACTTATTTAAAGAAAATGTAGCTGCAATAGGAAAATTCCTTTGGACAGTGTAATCTTTTCTTGGTTTTTTTTTTTTTGTTTGTTTGTTTGTTTTGTTTTTGGTTTTTTTGTGGTTTTTTGTTTGGTTTTTTTGGTGGGTTGTTTGGTTGTTTGTTTCAGAAGCAAGTGATAAAATGTTGGCAACAAAGTCATACTCCTAAGAGAAATCAAGAATATATCAATTAAATAGGGTGTGAGTGGCAGACAGTGACAGAGCTACACAGTCATGAATGGTGATAAGATGCATGGAATGCTCTTTTCTTCTTGAAATAACAGAAGAACCCAAATAATGGAACTAAAACTGAAGGGCAGCAGATTCAACAGGAATTGATAAAACACTTTTGACATATTTTGTAACTAAGCAGTGAAACTCATTACCGCAAGATAGCATCAAGGCAAAGAGCTTAACTGCAGCTCTTTAATAGAAAATTCATCTGGATGAAAGGACATCTAGGATTAGGTAATAGTTTTCTTTTCATGGATTAAAATATACATAGGGGACGTATGAGACTTGCACTCATTTAGTTTTTATTCCAGTCTTTCCATCCTAAGGGCTTGGAAGATACTTCTCACACACAGAGATTCCTCTCTTGATGATGAGACTCCTCTATGATTGCTTACTGCTACTTTCCTTTGTACCTGCACTGGGACTCTGTTTTGGCTGTTCTTAGGCACGGGGTACTGTGAGCAGACAAACCAGATCAAGAGAGGGGTCCACTATTGAAGGCTTTTTGAATTTTGTTCACCTTCATTTAGGTTTTAATCCTCACAGGTTATTGACATTTGGTCGCTAGTGAAATTGATGGGAGTTGTAAATTTGTTTGAGTATCTGGCCTATTGAAGTTTAATTTTTGTAGGACCTGAAAATTTTGTAGTTTCAGCTCAAGCTTGCATTATATTAAGTATATACTGCAACTATAGAATTGATTCAAAATGGTTTCAAAATTTGATGTTTAGCCCTGAGCTTTCTAGATTTCAGTTTCCTCATCTAGTAAAGTAGGATTTTTAATTTGGATTTACCTCAGTGGAAAAGATTATCCCCCAAAACAAGCAGTTAAGGCATAAGTTCCTTTGTATGGGGATCAGTTAACTCTGGGGTTTATATGCATAAACCACAATGTGCAGAGAATGGAGTTTTACCTCGTGCTTCCTTTGCTTCTCTCTGTGTCCTATCAGTCTGCTGAGATTTATGGTTAAGAATGCATGGAAGAATGCATTTTAAAAAACGTAACAAGAAAGCAAACCAACTAAACAGCTTGCCTGAATATAAATTTGGTTGATGTACATTGTTTCTCCAACTCCTGCTTTATGATCCTGTGCCGTGTGTAGCTTTGGTAGGTGATGAGCTCCATCTAGTGACGTAGGGCCCGAGTGTGCTTCTGGTGTGAGCAGTGAGCCCGATGCGCGGTGTGTCTGCCTGGCTGGGCATCAGCTGTTTGCCACTACCTGTGGTTTTAAAACGTAATGAGCGGTGCTGTGGCACCTCACAGGAGAAAAATGTAGAAAAAAGTGAAGTGGTTCTCTGAAGGCATTAATTAGATTTTTTTTTTCCCCGGTAGATATTGTGTGTGCTTAAAAAATTGTTTTCCTTAAGAGATAAAATAATCTATATTGAGTTATTCAGCTTCATGTGTATGTGTATACCATCAATACCAACACTAATACTGATGATTACTTACTGAAAGTGCAGAATCACTTGGAGCTTTTCCCTCTAGTTTGCTGTACCATTGTATTACTGTTGTAATGATCTTCAACAGAAACCGAAACTGGTCTTTCATACTAGTGATTCAGGCTGTGAGCAGCACAGTGTGTAAATATCAGAGAGGTCTAGTGCTTTCATGTGCATGGTCTCTTGGACAGCTCTGCTGTGAGTTCTTGGCTGTACATTATTCCTAGTTAATAGAGCATATCTTTTAGCTCATTAAATGAAACCTGTACTTGCAGAGAGCATAAATGTGAGGTCTGTGCTGGCTGCTGCTCCTACAGAGGGGAAGCTTATTATGTGAGAGTAATATGGGCCAACCTCAGTGTGCCTCTTAGTAGGAATACAGAAGTCCAGGCTGGTTTTCAAAGATGTTTCTGCATGTTGATTATGTTAGAAACTAGGCTAGCAAGAGAGTCCTGCTCCTTTCCCATGTAAGAAGATGGGATGCCACAATGCTGAGACTTCAGACTTTGGCCTGGCAGACAGAGGAAAAGTGTGGAGCCTCTGCTGTAGCTGGATGCCTTTCTGTACCTCATAGCCTTGAAGATCATCTGGGGAAGCACCTGGACTGCACAGAAAATGCCTTGCAGATTAGTAGGAGAAGCTGTGGGGCTATACTGGCAAGGTGGTGTCCTTGCAGCAGTTGCTATGGAAATCGTAGGAGTAGCAAAGCCCAGTAGCTGCTGAATGGCAAAGACCCTCCCAGCCCTTTTGGATATGTATTTCCTGAGGTTCCCAAGCTAGATTTAGACTAGGTCAATTCAGGTTATCTTGGATATTGCTGGCATACCAATATGGATAGACATGGTGGTGCGGTACTTCTACAGCACCAGGGACTTAGTGTAGGCTCCAGAATGGTGCTAAGATGCAAGGCAGGCACTGTGCAGGGTTTTGGTCTATGGCAAACAGCCTTCTGCTGAGTATTATCAGTACCTGTGGCAATGGTTGTGCCCCTCATGTGATGATTAGAGCACAAAGTGCAGTCTCAACCTAACCTCAAGAGTGAGAGGGGAAAACTTTTGATAAGGAAAACTAAATTTTCTATGTTAAGAAATGTTTTCTGATGTACAGCCCACCATGCAGCGTAACAGCCATTTCCTAGGCATTCTGCATGGAACTGACATCAGAGATTGGACAGTAGAGGAGGATGCAGTTAAATAATTCTTTAGAATCTATCAATCAAACACAACTTTTCCTCTTCCTCTTTTATTTCACTTTAATTACAATTGTTTGTAGGTGAGTTTATATTCCATACACCATCTGCTTCTGCTATAAGAGAAGAATCCAGCTATCCTGTTCAAGTTGACAATTTTTGTATTGTTCTTTAATGCATTTTCTTCGATATTACTTGGAGGTAAAAACAGAGGTCTGCTCTTGCAGAAGGGCAGCAGAAAGTCCTCTCACATTCTGTTTTNAGAATCTATCAATCAAACACAACTTTTCCTCTTTTATTTCACTTTAATTACAATTGTTTGTAGAAGAGAGTTTATTTATATTCCATACACCATCTGCTACAAGAGAAGAATCCAGCTATCCTGTTCAAGTTGACAATTTTTGTATTGTTCTTTAATGCATTTTCTTCAATATTACTTGGAGGTAAAAACAGAGGTCTGCTCTTGCAGAAGGGCAGCAGAAAGTCCTCTCACATTCTGTTTTACTGACTCGCTTTAACAGGGAACATGTACCAACACCCATCCAAATCTGTACAATTCTTTTTTGTCTGTTAGAAGAGGAAGAAGGCTTCCCTAAACTGTCTTAATGTCTTGTCACGTATCTTGAATTTATATTAATAAAATATTTTAACTGTTTTCTCTCACACATACTCATATTTGACTGGAGCGGAGTGTATTTTATGTTACCACTTTTTTGCTAAGCTTTAGATCTCAACTTTCTTCATTTCATCATCTTGTCTTATTGCCTCTTTTTTCTGCTTTTGNATGTCTTGTCACATATCTTGCATTTATATTAATAAAGTATTTTAACTGTTTTCTCTCACACATACTCATATTTGACTGGAGCGGAGTGTATTTTATGTTACCACTTTTTTGCTAAGCTTTAGATCTCAACTTTCTTCATTTCATCATCTTGTCTTATTGCCTCTTTTTTCTGCTTTTGAATTTGTCAGGTTCTTCTATTTATAGGTACTAGCAATCATCAGTAATACACCGTGCTACTTTTCTTTTTTGGTATGTTTCTGATCCAGTAGCTTGTGAAAGGGAATATTTCTTGTGTAATTCTGCTGAAGTAATTGACTATTAACATGCTCATTGATGGCATATGGGGCAGTGTCTTGCAGCTTCTTGGGGAAGTGTGGAGAGCTTCTGTTATGCAGTATATTTGCTTGAGAGCAAAAGGAGGGGTTACAAGGAGGGATCCTTGAGCAGTAACAGGGCTGTGACCTCATCAGGATTGTGGAGGCATGGTGGGATGGCTTACATGATGAAGGGCTATAATCAAGAGAGACAGCATTTTTAAGAAGGACAGGAGAGGAGAGCAGCTTGATGTGAGAGCAGCTGTATGGATGGGGTGCTGCTTTGAGACCACTCAGGACTCAGTCAAGAGTTTGTGGGTGAAGACTAGTGGGCAGACTGACATGGGTGGTGTTGGAGTGGTTGTCTGTGATTGAAAATAGGGCTTAAACTGCTCTCAAAACACTGAAAGAAGAACTTCATTCACAGGCCCTGGGTCTTCAGGAGCATTACCCACTCTATTTTTTGGAAGGACAACCAAGGATGGCTCAAAGAGATTTCTTGAGTGTGTTCATGACAATTTCTGGATACAGATGATCAGGGAGACAACAAGGAAGGGTTCTCTGCTGGACTTGATACTCGCGAACAAGGCAGAAGTGGTCATGGTTGTGAAAGGTGAAGGCAGACTTGGCTGCACTGACCATGAGCTGATGCAGTTCAGGATCCTAAGTAGAGGGAGCAGGACAAAAAGCAGGACACAACCCTGAACTTGAGGAAAGCACGCTTCACCCACTTCAGTGATTTGCCTAAAAGATTCCCATGTGGTACAGCCTTGAAAAGAAGAGAGGTGTAGGAGACCTGGTGGAGATTTTAACATGATGCTCTCCAAGCTTAAGCAAGGTCTGTCCCAACAAGGAGGAAATGGAGCAAAAACAAGCAGGAGGCTTGTACGGATTAGCAGACAACTCCTAAGCAATCTGAGACAGGATTTGGCATAGTAGCAGGGGGAAAGAAGAAGAGCACAAGAGATTCAGGAATTAGGAGGGGTTAAAGAAGCAAGGCTTTTCTCAGCAGTGCCCAGAAATTTAAAAAAATAGAAAATTTCCATTGGAACACCAGATGAAAAAAAAAAAATATTTTTTTTTTAATCACTGAGAGGGTGTTTAAACATGGAAACAGTTTGCTCAGAGAGCTTGTGGTGTCTCCACATTTAGAGACATCAGAAACCTGACTGGACATCCTCCTGAGCAACCTGCTGTAGGTCACCTTGATTGAAGCACAGCTATTGGACTAGATAAGCTCAAGAGGACTCTCCTGACCTAAATGTTTCTGTGAAAAGGCATTCCACAGAAATGGGTACTAATGAATAAACCAGTGCTCCTCCCCAGTGCTGTCAAACCCTGTCCATACATCTGAGGGGTTATGGTTGGTAGGGTAGGGGACAAACTTGTGCTGTTTCCCTGGAATTGTTATTTAATCTTGCTTTTAGTATTCCCTTCTTTGTCCTTTCATAACTTTTTAAATTAGTACTTTCTCTTCGAAATTACATTTAGTTTTAAGAAGCTGTTTCTTTTGATCTTATCTAAATTTACTCTTGTGTAGTTTTAAGGCTATTAGCTTTTTTGTTATGTTAATATACTTAATCAGTCTCTAATTAAGGTTTGTTTATTTCAGAGTTCCTTGCTAAGCCCCTTTTGGAATTTGGAAAAGTTGTGAAATATATCCTTTAGAAATTAAAGGTGTACCAGCCCTCCAGACCCCTCTTCTTCCTCCCACAGTGCACCTACTGACAAATGAAATGAGGTTGATCCTTGAAAAAGAGATAGAAATACTTTTGCTTGTGTGGAGTTATTTCACGATTGCAGCTTCCTAAGATCAGAGCTTGGGTGCATAGAGACTATGGTGGCAAAACCAAAAGAAATGCCAAGAGCAATAAGCCAGTAATACACCTAAATTCTTAAAAAATACACTAAATTGTCTGTACATTGTGTATTTGCTGCTTTTTATAGGTGTAGTAAAAATGGTTGAGCAGCGGGAGAGGGAGGAAATGGGAGTATAGGTATGAGATATGGAGCTGATGATTTTATTATCTATGCATTTTTGTTTTGTAGACATTTTTAACACAGTGTTTAGTTTTCCTCATACCTGAAAAAACAGTCTGACAGGCATTTCAGTCATACAGACTGATCTCAATTTAATATTGATGTGGCTTGGACTATTCTCTGTCTATTTTTTTTAAATGTTCCAGTGCCTCACTAACTTAGTTTTGCTTTCTAGATGTAAGAATAGATAAGTTCTTTGAGGGTAAAAGCAGAGGCAACAAATCCTGTGATATCCTGGCGTAACAGTAAACTGGAATTATTGACAGAAATCAGAGACTGTCTGTTGCGGTGGCCCAGCCCACTACTGGGCTGTGGCAGTCAAATGCCCACCAGACCCTCGCCATCCAATGGGTGGATGAAGGTGAATCTGAAGGCGGATCGGTGGGTGGAACAGAAAGCTAAGCCTCTTCCCCCTAATCTAGAAGGTTCTGCTTTATTCGATCCCCTATTGGCTCCTAGTTGTAACTCCCGCCTCCCTGTTCCTACTATTGGTTAGAAGTTAATTGTATCCTCTCCCTTACTTGTTCCTCATTGGCTACTTCCCTTTTCCCCACCCCATTCCACCCCTATATAAAACCCTGTGCATGCGCTTGCTCCTTGCCTTTTGTCCCTGGACCCTGCAGAGTTATAGGCCTGCTGGAACTCACACAAGAGGCCCCTCTCGCTTCTCCATGCCTGGGCGACGCCAGCTAGGCCACCAGGCTAATCTGGACGTGGTCCCTCCCACGAGGAGCCAGCCAGCGAGCACAGCTTTCGCCGGTTCCCTGACGAGGCGCCCCTGGGATGCCCGCAGGAAGGACGCTGCATCCCCTCAGCCCAAGGGCGTGCCACAGGCAGCGTCAGTTGTCCACGCTGTACAGAATCTGAATACTCTGAAGAAAACCATGTGTGCAGGTTATGAAAAGCAGGCAAAAGGACTGGATGGCAAGTACTGTGCTAGCTTCCTGCAAGTTTTATTTTTATACAAGGATGAATAGACATGTTATAACAATAAATATTTGTTTTGGTAGGCTGAAGAGGGAAAAAGTAATTGCCTGTATATATAGGTTCCATGACCATTTAAAGAAAACTTCAGTTATGAAGCATAATGGGAACAGGTTCAAGCAGACCATTGAACGCAGTAATTGAGGAATTTGTTAGAGAAATGGACTAATAAAGGGTTGGGGCTAATTTTTTTTTCTCTTTTACTATTCACCACTTTTCAGGAATATATACCTTTTTTGTGATGTCTGTATATGCAAATGGAAAGAAAATGTTTAGGTTGGACTAAAGAAAGGAAAGTGAGTGTAATTTTTGGATATACAAAAGTTGAACCCTGAAAAGAAGGCCTATGCAGGCTTTTCAAATGCTGAGCTAAGTAATGACACATTTTTTATGGTAGATGCATTAAGTGATATTGGTATATAGGAAAGACATTTTGTTGTGTATATGAAAATGTGAGCAGCTTGCAGGTTTGTAGAGGAAAAGTGAAAATTTGCTTTTTGTTTGTGCTGGTAAACATTGTGCTGTGATGAATTTTTTACTTGCACTGGATAGCTTGGGTCAGCATTTGTTTACTTCTCTCTCTTCTCACCTATCAAATTTTTACTGTTTTTCATGATTTTGAGTGCTTTTGGTTTGGTTATGTGTTTGTTTTTTTGTTGTTTGTTTGTTTGTTTGTTTGTTTGTTTGTTTTTTTAAATTTCTTTCAGGGTTTTACTTGATTTGACTAATAGTGGAAAGGTGATGACTTGTTCAAAGTAGTGAAACCTGCCGCTGGTGTTAAGGACCTCATCCAATGGGATACTAAAATTTTGATGAAAATAATTTTGTTGTCCATAAGCAGTGGTGTTGCTCCCATTGTTGGTGATACTCCAACAGTTGATTGAATTTACCCATTCTCTGTAGACTGCTTAGGTAATTGCAAGGAGTAACTGTGTTTGAGTAGTTTGGGGATTTAGAAAGCTGTCATGAATACTTAGACCAGAGCTTTTATAATATAGTCCTGAAGAAAATTGAAAAGTGAGAGCAGAAGGTAGAAAAACACTGATTAAGAGCTACTGTCTGACGTAATGAAATGCATCTTCGCAGCATTAGAGCAAAGGAGAGCGCAGTTGCACAGATGGTCAATTAGGAAACAATTTCCACTTGTAACTACTGAAATCAGTTGATATTGATGGTAATAAAGCTTGAGTCTCACAACAGTGCTTGTTTTTGTGTGTCTGCCATATTGTTATATTAGATTGTTTGGTTATATTCTGATTGTCTGTATTTTTCTAAAGTGCACTGTATATGGCTGGTTGTTGAGAAGCAGATTGTGCAACCACTCAGTGTAATTTCAGTGCAGAAGCTGGGGAGGCAAAAGGCAAGATGAAGTCTCTGCTAGCTTTCTGCGGTACTTTCCCTAACTGACAAATGAGTGTGTACATAATTCATTCCAGTGAATATGTTGCACCCAGGTTAAGTGTGCATGAAATGCACATGTGGGAATAACACTCACGTTCCTCCACGCACGTGAGCCTTATATATGGCACCTTGCCCAGTCGGTGTGCATCATGTTTATTTTTCTAGAATTTTGCTGTTGGCAAGTTAAACAATAAAACAGCTGAGACACCAAATGCTGGTGTCTTCTAGATCCTTTTCTCATATTCCTGAGGCATCAGCAGCTTCTACAAGATATTAGAAATCCTTCTGGAAACTTCAGAAGAAGGTGTGAAATGATGTAGAACTCTCAGAAGTTTCTAAAAACTGATTTTACTTACAAAGGGGTCTTTAAAATAAATGTGTATGAATCTCTCAGCAGGGAAGTATTCTGTTTGAGTAGCAAAAATGCTAGTGTAAACAATCTGATCAATCTGTGGTGACATAATATATTTTGGAAACTGCTGTGAATGTTTAAACAGCTTCAAAACTTACTTCAAGAGCTTGTCATGATTAATCTGCTGAAGTTTGATTTTATTGGTATTTGCAGCAGGTAGTACCCCACAGAAAGTCTCTACACCGATCTAAGGTTCCACCCCCTGAACAACTGAAGAGGTACAGTCACTTGTCTTCAAAGTGTTTGTGAACCTACTGTGAATGCATCCTAATCAAATGAGAAGCAATTTCCAGGTCTTCTGACATTTTCAGAAGCTGATGCCCTTTTGGCAGTACCAAGATGTCTGTTGAAATTGCAGTAAGAATGCAAATAGTAGATTTATATACGTGTGAATATATGTCTGTACAAATACACACTGCTTGCTGCACTTTTGTGTAGAATATACTGTCTGAGGGGAGTGAGAAGCTTCTAACAGAGTTGAGATCCTGGGTGTGGTGTTAAGTTATGCACAGAGAGTCAGATAAAGTGTTGCCTGTGGGCTGTTCAGGCAAAGTGCACTTTGTGATTTGCACATCTGAAGTGCTATCTGTAGGTCTGTTGAGAATGTCACTGAGGAAATCAGCTGTAACTGGCAAGAAAGTTCTAGTCTGCAGTGTGACTGACTGTTCTGTTGTGATGTGACCCATCTGAGTGGTTGCTTTATTTACCAAAAGATCTTTGTACATTATACTCATCTAATTATCTTCAACTGTGTGATGACAATATCGTGTAAAGGCTAGATTTTTGTGTTTTGGTCATCCATAGATCATTATTCCCAAGTAACTGTGGCATTCTTTCACCTGATATGGAGTTACAGGATGTTTAATGATAGTGGTGGTAATATTATGCAAAATAGATTATATCACTGTTTTGAAGATTGCTGTGTACTTGCATACAGGCAAACATTGAACTCAGCTTTGGTCACAAAGTAGACATTAGTATTTGTGTTTTATAATAGTTAAAGATCATCCATCAATACTACTTAGATAGATTGAGGAACAGAATGTCTTTACATTTAAATAATGTCACTGTGCAGTGCTAGAGAAGTAATAGGATAAAATATTTCCCTGCAATGCATGGAAGGTAGTCTGGGACAGTTCCTTTTCTTGTCAGTCATATGCCCATTACAAATGCTTTTAAATATCCTCGTGTTGGATTGTTGTTGATAGTAACCACTGATACTATCCCCTGTGTTTGTTCATTGGGTTTTTTTCTTTTCCATTTTTTTTTCCTTTCCAGTGATTCCCTCTTCAAGCAAAGCATGTAAGCTGTGTTGCTTTTGTGTGTGATGCTTGGCTCCTTCTGTTCACAGAACCTGCTG
Organism: Mystacornis crossleyi; assembly: GCA_013400655.1. Lineage (NCBI taxonomy): Eukaryota > Metazoa > Chordata > Aves > Passeriformes > Timaliidae > Mystacornis > Mystacornis crossleyi. The sequence goes on from VYZQ01055558.1 coordinate 104,778, forward strand.
CAGGAAACCAGTCAGTGAAACCTGTAATCCCACCTCAGAACCAAGCATAGGCAAGGTGGGAAAAAGCATAAGGCAGTGAAGTGGGACATGGGAGTTCAACTAAGTTCCACTTTATAGAGGTGATGTTAACTCAGAGGGGAGATGGTCAAATGTAGCTGAAAATTGTATTTATAAAGTAGGAAGAAAGAGATAGTGGGATGACTCAAGATGTCTAGTGTTTAGTGATAACACAAGTTATCATTCTCATCAAAGAAGAATGATGTGAGGTTTCGAAAGCACGTTAGCTTGTTGCATATCAAGAAGTAGGAAGATTTTCCTTATTACAGTACAGATTTAAACCAGAAACTTGTGTGAAAATCAATTTCATTAAGAAAGAGGTTACAAAACTTTTCAGTTATGAATTGGTAGTAACCAATTTGACATTTTTGTAACAATTCAGTTAGACTGTCAAGATACTAGGACACTTCATCTGCTTTACACTCTGAGTAAGGCAAATTGTTAGCTGTCAATGGAAAGAAGTTGCTTTTCCTTTTTTCTGTCATTATATGTTACATTGGCAGACAGGAGTTAAGTGGTAAAGTGATTCTGTGTTGATCTTTTTGAAACAGAGTCATGGAGTGGTAAATATTTGCAATAATTTGCTATGCCTCTTTTCCCTCTAATTGCATAGATTTTTAAACAAAAGGTGGAACCAATGGCAAAAATTCTTACTGGTTTTGTTTGAAAGTCATTCATGCTAATTTACTGATAGGAATTGCACGTTGCTGTTTTCTGCTATAGCCCAGTTTGATCAAATGAACATTTAAACATACTCAAAACAAAATATTCAACCTCAGGCACATCACTTGTGTGAACTGACATTTGAAAACTTTCCCTTGGGAAAAACTGTGTTTCCAGTATTTCTACCCAGCATTTCAAACATCAGTGTGAGCTGTCAAAGTAGAAGTAGCACTACAGAAGTGTAACTTTTCAAAGAAAAATCACGTAATATTGTTTCCCAGTATCAGATGTCCTTGGATAATCCTAGATTATGTGGGACATGAAGTGACACTCAGTAGTTGAGCTGAAGGTGGGCAGTCACACGCACTAGGATAGACACTCAGTACCCATGTATGTGACCATAGTCCAATACAAGTTTCTTAACCCTGAGGTGCCCACTAATGTCTTACTGGAGAAAACCTGTTTGATACAGAGAGCCAGCATCTTGTTTTGGTTTAGATTTCCAAATGATGTGACAAAAAAGAAAAAAAAAAGTTTATTCTACAGTGTGATCAGAAATTGTGATGTGGATTTGTGGTGATAGACGTATCTAATTATGCCTTAGAGAGATGGTGAAAGGAGTTTGCAGCTCTAGTCCACCTTATGTTGCTGTGAAAAGATCATATAGGCTGTGGGCGCTGCTTTTCCTTCATTGTTTACAGAAGAGCCCAAAGATGATAACTGTTAAACATGCAGTCAATATGCAATTTTTTTTAAAAAACCCAACTTTGCTACTGCTTCTGTATTGCAATTTAAATAAAATCAATTAATAATCTTACCTCCTTTCAGTGATGGTATACAAGCTGGTGTTAACGCCTTTGGGGTCCCTAAGCAGCTCAGTAGTAATTTTGATAATACTACAATCTATCGTTACTACTTTCAGTAGTATTGTTGCAACTCTGTGAATAGCAGAAAGTTAATNAAAAAAAAAAAAAAAAAAAAGTTTATTCTACAGTGTGATCAGAAATTGTGATGTGGATTTGTGGTGATAGATGTATCTAATGCCTTAGAGAGATGGTGAAAGGAGTTTGCAGCTCTAGCCCACCTTATGTTGCTGTGAAAAGATCATATAGGCTGTGGGCGCTGCTTTTCCTTCATTGTTTACAGAAGAGCCCAAAGATGATAACTGTTAAACATGCAGTTAATATGCAATTTTTTTTAAAAAACCCAACTTTGCTACTGCTTCTGTATTGCAATTTAAATAAAATCAATTAATAATCTTACCTCCTTTCAGTGATGGTATACAAGCTGGTGTTAACGCCTTTGGGGTCCCTAAGCAGCTCAGTAGTAATTTTGATAATACTACAATCTATCATTACTACTTTCAGTAGTATTGTTGCAACTCTGTGAATAGCAGAAAGTTAATCAAAGAGACAATAATGTTGATTAAGGTGGTACATTCCATATACTCTTTTTGTGAATAGCCTCTCCAGTGTCATAGCTTCAGTTATGAACTGGGGAGTTGCCTTAGAACCAAGCTAGTTTACAGGCAAGCAAAGGAGATTTTATTGGTTATTCACACGGGGAAGCACCATGCACAAGAAGCCCATGTTTCTTCAAAGATTTATTTGGATTCTGCCATTCTCCCTTTCCCAAACCAAAACAGTCTTGACATGTCCCTGCTGTTTTCTTTCTCCTTGAAGAGTTTATGTGCACTGAATAAATGTTGAAATAGACTGTTCAAAGAATGATCATCCAAGCGTTGGTGGGATTGTCTGTAAATGCACACGTAAATTCCTTTAATTTCTCTATTAAATTCTCAATATATCATTAACAAACATTAAAATTGATAGGAGTAAAGACTTTGTTTCTTTGGGAAGGAAGTATGTAATAGTTAAAGAGCTTCCCTTCCCTGACATTTTATCCCAAAATAGCTGGGCTTTTAACTTTCAAAGGACTGCCCCCCCCGCCCCAAGAATTGAATTGTGTAACAAAGACACTTGGATTTACATTTAATAGATTATACAAAAAATAATTTTGGTAAGGATTTTGAAACTTACTTGTCATTTCTTTGACATGGCACACTAAGAGTATTGATACAATCATGTAAGGGTCTTCGGATGCTTTATGAGGATAACCTGCATAAGGTATTTCTGGCTTTGCTGCCACAAGAAATTAAAAAAAAAGAAAAAAGCCCACAAAGAAAACCAAAGGAAAAAACACAGCTCAAATACAGGGTTGTTTAACTTCCTTCCTCCACCTTACATGCTATATAATATAGTTATTTATGTAGTAACTTCTTCTATTTTAAAGAAGGAAAACTATAAGTGGGCCTGGTTGTCCTCCTTCCCAGGGGCTTTTCTCCTGAGACTCTCATTTCTTCATGCGTAGGAAAGGGGTGGTCTTTATCACAGTTTGCTTCTGTTGGCAGTTGCTTTCCGATTCTTGCGTTCATTCTCTTTCTCTCATGAAGTTGACAGATACATTTGTGTTGTAACAATTTTGGGAAAATAAGAACAACTTACAGTCATGACTTGAGGCTGTTACATTTCTTATACTTAAGAGTAATAGTTACATTTCATTCACCGACTGTGTTTCAAAGACATTTAGAAATAACTCTTCAGTGTCCCATAATGCCTCACTTAATTATCTTTTCATCAGTTTTCCACCTTGCTGGGAATCCTTTGATTTGATCAAGCCAGGCCCAAACTAGCAGTTATGTTATGAACTATCTCTTTTTGACAGTCTGTACTGTTATTAACACGTTCTTTGCTTGTTTCTAAGGATATAAGGGTTTTTCAGAACCTCTCCATTTCCTTACATTGTATTCAGAAGGCCCAAAAATGATTCCCATCTATTATGTAGAATAAGTGCTGTAGAAACAGAGACTAACCTGTGAAACCCCCTATTTCCTACCAGTGGTGGTGGTGAAGGTGTTGGGGAGGGTTTTTTTGTGTTGTGTTTTTTCGTTTGTTTGGGGTTTTTTAATTTTGTTTTTTATTATACGACTGATTTGGCTTAAACCAGCCCTTTTTCCTCCAGAAAAGATGCAATTGGTACCAGGTAGTGTTACTAGGTACCATGGAGAGCAGTCATGTCTGGTTATGAAGCTTGGGATGCATTCAATACCCCTGCGGACTGGATACTTGCTCAGTGTGCAGCTGAATGTGTTACTTTTTATCAGAGATGCCTCATGAGTATGCCAGGGATAGGGAGGATGACAGGTAAATGAGATTCGCAGGATGAAGTGCCTGAAGAGCTCTCAAAGAGTGAACGTGAGAGTTGCATGGAGAGTTGTGTAAAGCCCAGAGGTTTGTATTGCTCAGGCTCTTCAATCCTATTGACTTTTGAGGCAGTGCATATAATGAAGCACCTGCTGTGAAGGACGCCTGTGTCCAAAGATGTGAACACGAAGTATCTTCCTTTGCTCAACAATTTTTAGCTTTTTTTCTTCATCACTAGTGTCCTCTTTGAGATGTCTCTTTCTGCTACTGATTTGCTTTTGGAAGTGGGACAGTTGCCTTCAAGTCCTGAAAGGGTTGCTGTCATGTGAGTGTCAAAAACCTTCACTTTTAGTTTCCATTATAGCGTGACTGTCCTTTTGGATTTGGAGCTCCTTGGGAAAATGTTCTGTTGCAGTGTGGTGAGGAGATAATTCCTTCAGCTACTTTTCTTGAGCATTTTAGCATCTGTAGTGTACAATACTGTAGTTGATTCTTGATGCAGTTCTGTACCAGGTAGATGATAAGCTGCAAGACCTAGAAGAGCTGATGTTGAGCAGGTGTTGGGAAAGATCAGTATTAAAGAGAAGACCAGATGAGCTTTGCATGAAATCTTAAATAATCCCTACTCAGCATCTCCAAATGCGAGATACAAAGGGAGTAGTCACTTCAGTCAGCTTCATGGCATTCCCAAGGTGTTTGCCTGACTTGAAAGCTTTGGGTGCTGAAGAGTCTTTGGAAGTAAAATCAGCTTGTTTTAAAAATTTCAAACACCATACTATTATGAGTCCTCTTCAATAATACAGTAGCAGTCCAACATTTAATTTCAGTGTTGCTATTGTTGGTTTTATGTTAGTTTTGTAGTGGCCCCACAGCATGAGTTCTTACTTATTTTTGTCTCCTAAAGTGCAATCCAATTTATGTTGTTATTATTCTTCGTCTATAGAATAGTAAATCAGTACTCTAAGGGAAGGCTTTCAGTGGTTTCTCAGTGAAGTAAATTAAGCAAGCATACTGTCTGTTGTTCATAAATTACCTGTGCCATGATGAGTCCACTCACATTCTGAAGTTTTATTCGATAAGGTTTCCATGTGACAAATAGAAAAATAGCAATAGTGGGTTATTTAATAGTGGGAAAAATTAAGTGCTATTTTTCGCAATTATTTTTATTGCATAGATCTTTGTGGCCCAAGAAATCACATCTACATTTCTGTTAGAGAAGCCATAGAATCTGCAATGAACATCTCTAACAGAACAGATGAGTTCTGGGCAAGTTATTTCCTGCATAGTTCTCTGAGGCATTGTACTACAGTGACTGTAGTTGCTGTGTCATTTCATCATCTTTATGAGAGAGATAATGAGCCAAATTACTCCTGAATTCAACTTCACTGAAATTACTTGGAGCTTGATTCCAAGTCCAGTATGGTGTTCTTGCTTAGCCTGCTGTGAAGAGGCCTACTGTGTTTCAGGAAGGTTCAGTAAACTAACTTATGTTCTGTAGACTTAGTGCTGAAGATAGATTCATGACTGGATAGTTTGTGGAAAAAGAAGAGGAGTTCTTGGTAATTTAAATTTAGTTTTCATCTAGCACTTTTGTGAAAGGGGTAAAAAGAAGTTACCACTCCAGCAAAAACTGCAGTTGCTTTACTTCTGTTGGTTTTCTCCAGTGTGTACCTAAGAAAACAAGTAAGTCTGTGTACAATTTTCATATAAATATCCAAGTATTTAAATCCCTACATGTATTGTTACATGCAGAAATTAATACGAGATTATAATTACATGTTAGTCTTCTCAGTACAACCCTCTCTTTCATTCCTCATTCCAATAAAATATTGTGGTAATGCAGATTTCTGATTATTTAGTTGCTCTTTGGCTGCTCCTGTACATGTGAGAAGGTTACAGTGACTTGGCTGTACTTATATGTGTTATGTGAGTGGGAGGGCAGTATTTCCATCTGAGAGGCAACTGAACATTGAGCTGTGCTTTGTCGAGCTGCCTAGAAATGCCCAGGATGCTGCTTGCCATACTCTCCTTTGTTGTTTGGCATTCTGTAACTCTTTCTTTAGAAGAAAGCTGGAGGTTACTTGCAAATGCTATTTTCAGCGTGAAGGCCTGCAGTTTGTTGTTCTTCCTCAGCTTTGTGTTTAAAAAAAGCAATTTTCTACCTCTTTGTGTTTGGTGTTTGTTTTTTTCTTTCTTCCTCTTCAAATATCATGTTTGGACCATGTATCTAGCAAACCATTATTTTTAGCATTCTTGCAGCTGCTTTATTCCCTAGGGTCTTTTCAAATTATGTAGCCTTTTTCCTGTCACCTATTCTGTACCTCTTTTGTACCTCAATGCCTATCTTTATTGTTTCTTACAGTGATTGATCTTGGTGTGGGCATGTTCTCCTTTGTTCTAGTTTAATATGTCATTCTACACCACTTTCTATTTCATTGTATTGTCTCATCTTTTATCTGCCCATCTGCTAACTTATTGCACCTCTCTTGATTTGCAGCTTCTCATCTGTCTTCCAGATTATCTGTTCTTTTTAAAAAAAATATTTTCGTATACAGATCTTGGCTCACCGGGAGTCGTGTTCTAGCCAGGCCAAGTAGTTTTTCTAAGTGGTATGGTGCTGTACTCAGGTTAGGGCAAACCCCAGCATCAACATAGTTTGAGGATGAACAGATCGAGATCAGCCCTGCTGAGGCCTCTGAGGTGCTGGTGAGTGAGAGGCTGGACACGACCCAGCAATGTGTGCTCACAGCCCAGAAAGCAAAACTGGGCTGCATCCAAAGCAGCATGGCCAGCAGGGCTGCTCTATTCTGCTCTGTTGAGACCCAGTGTTATTAGAGTGCTGTATCCAGTTCTGAGAGCGCCAGCACAGGAAGGACATGCACTTGTTGGGAGCAAGTCCAGAGGAGGGCCACTGAGATGGTTAGAGGGCTGCAACACCTCTCTTGCGAGAAAAGGCTGAGAGAATTGGGTCTGTTCACTCTAGAGAAGAGAAGGCTTCGGGTTGACCTAATTGTGGCCTTCTGGTGCCTGAAGGAGCCCGGGAATGGGGAGGGACTTTTTACAAGGGCACATACTGATAGGACAAGGGAGAATGGCTTTGAACTGAAAGAGAATAGATTTAGATTGGATATTAGGAAGAAATTCTTTACTGNGTTGATCATTCTGGTAGACAAGATAAGAGATTTTGGAATAATTTAGCTTGAAAGGGATATCCTGAGCCATTCATCTGGGGTGTTATGTGAAGTAGGTTTGATTAGGTCAGTCTGCAGGGCCTTATCCAATAAAGTTTTGAGTATCACTAAAAAAGCTCACCAGCTTGTGATTTCCACCCTTATTTCATCAAAAGCCTATTCAGCACCTTAAAGACAGATAAAAAAGTTCTCTCTCTTGACAACATTACTGTCAGATGCTATGGTGTGAGATCAAGTGCTACATGCAGGCAGCTTTGTGAGAAGTGGCAGAGCCTTGCAAGCAGAATCCTCCACAGCATTCAGATGATTACCTGTGAATTGAAGATAAGGAGCTGAGAGAACATGCCTTGCAGCTCCAGTAAAATTAATGCAGTTTTGCTTTCTCATGGGGAACTCATCACATTTATACAAGTTACGTAAGTACCTTGCTATTACTATTAGAGAAAAATCTAATCAAAGTAGAACATAATAGCAATGTAAGAGATTAAATTTAGAGGACTGGATGTAAACGTCGCATAAAAATGATGAAAGGATGCTGGGAGCTGTCGAGCATATCTTGAAACAGGGTTGACAGTCACAGTTCCAGAACGCACTGGAAATTTTGTACTTTGGCTGTTCCGTGAGGAAGTCCTTGGTAATAGCACACAATACTGCCTTTATGTTTATTGGGATTAAACATACCAGAGCCAAGCTTTGCTTTCTTATAGTTATGCAACATTGTTAGGACACACATACTGAAAGCGTGAAAAGATATTAAATAAAAGTGAATACATCATAAGAAAAAGGCCTGAAACAAACAAACAAACAAAAAAAACCCCAAACCAGAACAAACGAATAATTAAAGGGTCTTTGGTTATTTTTCTCAGTAAAGGTAAGTATTTCAGCCATTTTTAGATCTGTGAATCAGCAGCTTATTGACATGGTTATTCAAATCATAAATGAGTGAAAAATACTACATTTTCTACTATTTGTGCTATGTTTATTATAAATGTTCAAAGTGAATTGTTTTGAATTTTGGTCAAAGTAGACAGTTTCAGTCATTTCTTCTTTGCAAGTCCTCTTCTCTATGTAGTCACTCACGGAATGACTACTTGACTTGTCCTAATTGCAAGCATTTTTCTTTATCAGTGATTTTATGAAATCCCTAAATATACTGATAAATGTGTTCAGTTAACATGAACTATGGACAATAATGCCAAATGCCTCAATCTTACCAGATTTATATTCCTAGCTAATTCACTCCTTCCTGACGAGATTGGTACTCCTGGATGACAAAGATACTGTAGATGGGATTAATTTAGTTCTAGCAATACATAAGCCAAGGACAAACGGGCTCTTCCAGCTCTGCATGGCCTCCCCAGAGTTGCGTGTGTGCTCTAAGCTTATGTTTGCACCACTGCTTTCCCAGTCAGGCTTTCTTACCGTGGTAAAACTTGTGATTCCTCAGGAATCTTGCAGGGAAAGAGTCACATTCTTAGAAAGGAAAGTAACACAGAGTCAATGAGAGAAATAATTTTGGAACCAGATTTCTCCTTGTTTTCCCCAACAACTGTCAGGGATTAGAGGAGAAGCTGAGAAAGAGCTAGTTCAGATCAGTCAACTCTGAAGAATGTGCTGGAACCTCCCAACATGTTTATGAGTTATTTCTTTGCCATGATAGTTTTCATGTTGCCTAACCATACCTTG
>VYZQ01055562.1:0-20857 GCA_013400655.1 Mystacornis crossleyi
CCAAACCAACCAACCAAACCCCACTTCTTTTGACACTTTCTTTAGCCAGTTCAGCTTAGATCCCATTTGTGTACCAAACCAACAGGCCCCTTTAGCTATTATTAATGACAATATCTCTCAGTCTAGCCCTTTATTTAAAAGGCCATTTTACTCACAGAAAATCAAACTTTCCAAAGGTCCTGAGTATCTTCTGCTGTTCTGCATGAGAGGAGTTATAACGCTTCTACAGCCAGGACTTCACTGCAATTGGTCTCCAGTACAAGAGGCAGGGTCTATTTTCATCCCTATTCAGAAAAATGGGAAGGAATAAATATACACACTTTCCTGTTTTGGTAGCCTCCTGCTATTCTTCCACTACAGATTTCAGCATTACAAAGGTGACCAACTTGCAGCTGGTGAACCTGAATGCAGAGTCAGTGTCATCCTCCTTTCCAGCCTCCCACTGGATGCTTCTGCTTCCCTTGTACCTGCTGTCAATATAAAGCCTCTATAAAGCAATTGGAAACTCTACTGGACCTGGAGGTAAGCTTGAAAAGAGAAACTCACAAGCATGTATGTTCAATATACGTAGATCCTCTTGCTGAGTTTGGCTACAGCAGCAGACCTATCTCAAGCCTGCCAGAATGGGAGAATGTGTCTTTCCCCTGAGCCCATCCTTTCCCCATCCCCACCTTTAGGTGGGACACATGGCTTGTCCCTCCCAAAGGCTTCCTAATGGCTTCTCCCATCACTTTCTGCAACCTTAGAGATCCTTCTCTTGCACCATCAACTGTCAGCTCTTACTTATCCCCTCGTTCTCTTTCCTGTGCACCCTCTGGACCTGGGCTATGGTTTATGGCTGTGTACTGGTTTGAAAGCAAAACCAGTGAGAGGCTCCAAGTCAGAAATACGATTTAATAGAAAGGAAAAAAAAATTAAATGCAATAGTACAAAAGAAAGTACCAGCAGAATCAGAATACAACCTGACACCCTGTTAGTGGGGGTGGTGGCAGCAGCCCAGATGAAGTGGTCTTGTTGAAAGCAGTGATCCCACAGAAAGGTCTAGTAGCTCTTGTCCTCTGGAAGTCCAGTGGGTAAGGGCTGCTTGTGCCCCTCCAAACCCCAGGTTATATCCAGGTGGGAATGCTTGGCTCCTCCCCCCTGGGCAGAGGATCACACAGTGGGCTGGTGTTATTCTATGAGTCATGTGGCAGGTCCTTGATTGCCCATTAAACAGAGAGAGCTGCCTGAGGGAGGTATCTCTGAGTCATGCAGCACAGCCTTGATGGGCCATTAACAGGAGATANATGGGCCATTAACAGGAGATAGCCCGGGAGTGAGTTATCTCTGAGTCATGCACAAGGCATTGATGGGACCAAAAAGATAGCCTGGAGGGAGGAGGCAAGGAGAACACTGCCCCAGCTGGTTTCAACAGCTCCTGAAGATGGTAACAGAATACATATACCTTACATTGCAACCTAGGACAGGCTGCAAGACAGCATGGGCTTTTTCCTCTCCTGCTCATGAGACCGGCTGTAGTACAAGCCTTGCTTATTCCCACTTTACTCAGACAACTCCACGGTCCAGTGCAGTGTCTCCAGTAAATACTACAGACACCTTGAACAGGGCTAGAGGGAGCTCCCAGCCTGAGCAATCCCCTGCAGACCTGGAATAAGGAGGGCTGTACACAGCCAAAGCACAGGACACCTGCCTCTGGTGTTCATCAGCTTTGGCTTTGGGTGGTAGGACCTGGAGGTGAACTGGTGAAAGGGAGAGCTAAAGAAAATCAGCTAAAGGGAACATCTCTGTCTTTCCACACAGAACAATTATTACAGCTGCGTTGATGGCAGGATTCACTTCAGGCTTTCCTCCTTCTGGGGCTGAGAACTTTGGGAGTTCCTGCCAGTTCCAGAGTACACAGTAGCACAAACATGAAACTAGCTGATTTCTCTTGTGTTATTATTTCTTATCCACACCAACAACATGATAATTTGTTTGGTTTCACAAGCAATGCAGTGAGAATTGCATAAAGGAAAAGTTCTGACTGCAGGACAAGATACTTTCCCTTGTCTGATCTAACACAGTGACCAGAACGCCGATCATGGGCAGAAGTTTCAGACAAACAGGAAAAGGGTTTCCCACAATACAGCTGAGAACTGCTCCTTCAGAGTACTAAAAGCAAGCAAATCTGAACTCCCCCCAAACAGATTTGATTGAACCGTCTCTTGGCTTGTGATTCTCTGACTGTGCCAATAAAACTGGAAATAAGAGAGCCAGTTAATCTCCTCCATCTTCTTGAAATGCTAAAATCAAACTCCCCTTCTGAAAAAGATGTGAATGGCAGAACAGCGATGGGTTAGAAAACTGTCAACAGGCATCTAAAGTCCTGTATGAGGAGTGATGATTGCATTTGAAATGTGAAATAAAAGAGGAACAGGTAAGTAGACAGCAGACAGAAAACTTAACATATAGAATGAGGAGGAAAAGGAAACTAGTAAGATACTACGGGAAAGTTCAAATTCAGAAGCAAAGCTATTAAATCCAGATATAACTATAGAGCCAAAAATTTTTTTTTAATTGTTATTCGGCACTTCCTGTCTGTGTTTGTAGCACTGCCTGTTAGTCATATCACAGGGCTACTTTCAGTTGCACTTTTTAATAGATTTGATCTCCTTGTCTTATCACTTAGAGTCAACATTTTACTCAGGCTGAGATAGTTTATTTTGGATTATTTTTGTTTTGTTTTCTTTCTGGAGGGGGGAGAGTAAGCTTTAGTAAAATATTTACTGTTTTGCAGAAGGCACCTACAGAAAAAAAGGTTGTCACAGCAAAACTTGCACAGACCTCTGCTTTAAGCTATTTTGGCAACCTTTTAGGATGGAGTCTCGGAACTTTATTGAATGGTGGCATCTGTCAGGTCTTGTGCCACTCACACTTCGGTCTCCGAAGTGGACAGCAGGCCTTGAGAGGGAAGATACTTCACACCTCAATAAACCCACAGCCGGTACCACAGCTCAGTGCGTGCCTCTTCTTACCGGCCCCGCCTAACGGTCAGGGGGCTGTTCATAAACTGCAAAACAATGCCCAAATAATCTTGTCATTTAGCATCATGATCTCCAAACAGCAACTTACTCACGTCCCTTCTCTTCCTGAAGCAGATGCTTTAAAAGTGTAATTTTAATAATTTCAGTTAGGTTACGAAGACCACATCCTGTGGGAACTGTATAGTTCTGTTAATGGTCACCATATAGCAAGTAAACCTCAATACTAAAATACATACTAAAACAGATACGGTGTTCTTTAAGTAATATTTTAATAGCTTTATTTAGTAGATACTACCACACATTGTGTGCCCTAGGCCCAAGGCAACAGCTGTCACATAGGAAGCACTTTGATCTCTTCCCGAATGCAGCCCAGTATCACTGGTCGACAATGGCCCAGTGATCATTCAGGAATTCCGCAAGTCACAGGAGCTGCTTGACGGCACACTTCCCCCTGTGCTCCTTTCCCACTGGAAAGGAGATTCAAAAAGCTCCTGATCCCAGTAGGTATTTCCATAATTCCTCTCCCACTTGGGAGAGATATTAAGCAGTGGCTCCCACTCAGCAGGAACTGGATGTCCTCCTCATCCTCTGGCTGTTCAGGTAGTGTAAGGCATCTTGTCCCACTTCCTCCACCTTCAGGCACAGCAGGCTCGGACGAGGCCTCACTTGTGACACAAACTCCATTTCACCACAGCGATAATTCCGCAGCTGCAGGGGAGCTGCAGGGGAAAGACACAACAGGTAACAACTCAGGACAGGGCTCTGGCCCTGCTCTAGCACACAGCTGCAGAAGTTGCTGGGGGAGGGAAGGCCTTGCAGCAGCTGCTTGGCATCTGCTAAACCTCGAAGCAGAGTGTGAAGAATGATTGCAGAATGTAGGCAGATGAATGCATTTTGCCAGCATCCCTCCAAACTTGGAGGAAACAGGCATTCTACACTGTGAAGTGCTGTGTACGTGCTGCTCACGGAGCTGATGCACTGAGTTTGGTATCCTCTATCAGTATCAGCAACCTGCCTTGACGGACAGTGTACATGACAGCCAGAAACAGTCTCCACTGCAGAGCATCCTCTGGTGGGCTTAGCAAATAAACCCCTACAGCACCTGGACTCAAATTTAAGCGCTGTGTACTTGTGCAAACAGTGTGAAGAACTGGTATGAAGAATGTCCCCTTAACACAGCAACCGCACAGTTGTGGCAGCATGAGCTCGGACCTCAGCACTCATGAACTCAAAACACTTCAGTGCTGATTTCTGGGTGAGGATTTCCAGGCCCAGTATTGACCCTACGTGCTGTTCTGTCTAAAGTGAAAATCCACTTGATCTGAGAGGTCTGCACAATAACTCTGGCTGATCAGATTCCTGTCCCAGACAAGGACTGGGAATCTTTCTCAAAAACAGCTTTATGTTTCTGTGTGAAGTAGAAAAATTCATGTATGTTAGTCGTTTCTGTAGCATTATTTCTCTATTTTTGTAACCATGGATCTACTAAGACACAACTTAGTTCTACACTACAGAATTCAAAATTCCAGGAAAATCCTCCAGAGATCTTACTTTGTGGGCAGTGAAGGCAGCTCTTCTTCCCCAGCCTGGTGAGATGCCTCCTCCCTTCCTTCCCACCCTAAATATTAGGAAAGGCAGCAGTACTTGCTTACCAGGCTGCAGGATCTTGGAGGGCTTCCTGTCTAGGCTGAAATCCAACAGGATAGGGCGAGATATGAGAGGACTCCTGCACAGACTCCTTAGGTAGCAAGCAACGAGATCCTCGGGTTCCTCTAGACTCTGAGGAAGGGAAGAGTGTGTTGTTGCCAGGGGAAGTTCAGAGGGAGGTGGGGAGGCTCTGGAACATCCAGAGCAAAGGGAAATCCTGTCCAGCCAAGACTTGAGCCCAGCACACTGCAATTGCTGCTGGAATAACCCACTCACCCCTGTGCCAGGAGCTTCCCCGTGCTGAATGCACACGCTGCCCCTGCTCTGCACGCAGTTCTGCACAGCTTCCCACTCGAGAAGGCTCAGGCCCAGCACTGCTGCCACACGTTCATTCCTGCACAGCACCACAGCTTCACCTGTTCCGTCCTCCACCAGAACCCTGGGCAGAGAGCAGGCAGGCTGGGATCAGAGAGAGGGCAGGACAGTGCCTGACTCCCTAATGAGGGTCATACCCCAGACAACAGATCTCAGGAGAGAGTTTGTTCACATCGCAGAAGATGTGATAACTCCATCTTTGCTGTTCTGTCCACATCCCATCCTTGATATGATTTTCCCCTTCCTGTTTGTGGTGTAATTTGTTCCCTCCTCCCCACCTCCTCCCACAGCAATCCCTACAGCACTTACCGTGCACTGGCTTGCCTCACTCCTGTTTGTGATGGACATGGGGGATTGTGTCGGGTGCATCTCCCCTAAAGGAAGAAAAAAGCAACAGCTATGCATGGGTGGTGTAAGCGAGAAGGGGAAGGGCCACTGCTTATTTTAACCCTTCCCTAATTAACTATGCAAACGTATAAAGAATTTCACTGTGTTTCCAATGAACGTCTTGGGAAAAATTTATATCGGGAGAAAAATCACCTGCTGCAAGGTGCTGATCCCCAATAGCAGTGAACATGGGCAGAGCAGAGCATTCACAGAGTAGGACTGTCTTCTTCAGTGTCCTCACTTTACCCCCAGTCCTACCTGCCAGTCTGCCTGGCATCAGATACATATCTCTAATCAGTTATCACTTTGGTCCCTTTCTAATATGCAAGTCCTTCTCAGACACTGGAAAAGAGGGTCTACAATTGAGATAGGAACTCTTGTTTCTTTTACATGGTAGCAAAGGATGTGTGAGAGTAAAAAATCTGCAAGGACTTTCACAAATTCTCCGTGGAAGCTTGAATACCTCTTTGAAGATGCAGCTGCAAAGTGAGCAAACCCACTGCACGCACACAGTCAGCACACAGGACAAGTGGCATAAAATCCGGGCCTGGGACAGGTTTTGCAGCTGAGATCTCAAGCTGGATAGTAACACTAGTGAGGGGGATGAGGCTTGTCCTGCAGGACTAGAAGAAATAGGAATTTGAGAAGCTTGGAACATAGAAGCCTTTCTTGGGACACTCTAAGATGAGAACAGGCCCAACACTTACCTAGAAGGACAAGGTAGGTGAGAAGCTGGCAGAGATACGATGCTCACACAGCTGGAGGCAATGTATGTGCAATAAACATTATGGAATCTGCAATATGAAAGGGCAGATGTCAGAAAGAGCTCACAGAAACCAAACACTCAGTTTTCCTGGGATGACTGGACTGATCTTCATTTGTAACATGGTGGGAAAATAATTTATGGTAAGGGATTGGGATACATGAAGGTGTACACAAGGGATGAAGCAAGTCCACATGGGAGGTCAGATTAAGAGAGAGTTTCAAAGACAGCGAGAGAGAGCAGAGACAGGATCAGGGCTCTGAAGACAGGAGGACCTTGAGATCTTGCGTTCCAAGTTCTGGAAGAGGATCTTGGCTCCAGGTAGCAAGCCCCAGAGATGCTGCAGGTAGGGGGCAGTAATGTAAATGTCCATCACAAGAGGGGAGCCTGGAGCAGCTGAGACACCGAGCTTCACGCTGTGATCCCTGGACAGCAGAGTCCCTGAGGAGGCAGAGAACCACAAACCATGAGCTCACTCACACAGACAGCATGGCCTGCCACTGAGCTGGGCCTGCTAGAGGGGTTTTCCCTCCCATCACTATGAGGGAAACTGTCATCACACTGTCCCACCTCCCAGATTTTCTGGGTACCACATTCCCATTCCCATCTCCACATATGCAGTGTGCAGTTTCCCAGCCCTCTGACATGCAACAGGATGCAACATCCTGGCATACTTCCACTATTCCCAGACACAGCAGCACAGTTAGCCAAGTCCATTGGCTCTCTGAAACAAAAAGAAGCAAGAACCAATCTGTTGCTTCTCGACAGGCAGCCACAATCTTACCTTTCTGCTTCGGAAGGCCAACAATCACAGGCGGTTTCTCATTCCTGGGAGAGGCACACAAGGTCCTCTCCACGATGTCACCACAGAAAGAAACAAGGGAACCTGCAAAACTGAGAGCAGACCAGGATTTTTGTCCTGCCTGAAGACAAAGGGAGTGGAAGAAGGCCTGACTTCAAGACTGCCACGAAGTAGAGCACTGTTGGTTAAGATCAGTTTCTGGGGAACCTGCTCTTGAGCACCTGAGCTACTGGACGTAGGGCAGCTTGCTGCAGCCTACCCCTCCCAGGGACAAGAGGCCCCTCCACCTTGCTTTCTGCTGCTTCAGGCTCAGCAGTGAAGAAGAAGGGTGAGGCATTACAGCCTTCCTAGCTGCTAAACTCCTAATTGTTTTTCTGAATTAGAGGAAGAAGCCAAGCAAAGAAAACAGAGTTTATTGTAAGGCACTGGTGAAAATTCCAGTGTACATGCATATCACTCCAAATTAAACATGCTTTGACCAGAAGAGCTTCTAACCCTAGTACTTGTTTGAGCAAAGCACACTAAAACAATCTAAAAACAACAACAACAACAAAAAAATCATACAATCAGTGTCATTTTCCCTGCTGTGGTTGTTTCCACTTCTGACAGGAATTTGGCAGACACCTTTGGGACCTAGTCCACACCAGCACTAGCTGAACCATCTTCTAGACACCATTTTGCACTCTTGTCACCTACAATCCCTTTAGCTTTGATAACCAGGATGGGAGAAGTCTGGACTACTTGCACACAGGTAGATTTCCAAACCATATTCCTAGGGTGGATATTTCATCGCAGTTTAATATAGCACTGCTCCCATCACAAATTAACACAGCGCCATTCCCTAAGACGCAGTCACTTGTCAGTTTGGGGCAGACCAACATACCTGCTGCTAAGCACTTCTGGAATGGAGGAAGTCCTCTGGTCCATGCCTGTCAGCACTGACATGGCTGCTAGCTAGAAGTGAGGGAGACACAGCCTCAGATGGGTTGCAGTTTACAGGCACCCCCAGCCAGAGCAGAAAAGACAAGCTCTGCATGCTCAGAGCTAGGTCAAGCGACTCATGCTTCCTTCTCCAGATGAATTCTGAAGAAGGAAAACATGAAGCCCAGCAGCAGCCTCTGATGGAACTTAGAGCAGAACAGTCTCATCAACAAAATACTCTGTATTGATACTTTTCTAGCTAGNGCTTTGAACAGAAGAGCTTCTAACCCTAGTACTTGTTTGAGCAAAGCACACTAAAACAATCTAAAAACAACAACAACAACAAAATCATACAATCAGTGTCATTTTCCCTGCTGTGGTTGTTTCCACTTCTGACAGGAATTTGGCAGACACCTTTGGGACCTAGTCCACACCAGCACTAGCTGAACCATCTTCTAGACACCATTTTGCACTCTTGTCACCTACAATCCCTTTAGCTTTGATAACCAGGATGGGAGAAGTCTGGACTACTTGCACACAGGTAGATTTCCAAACCATATTCCTAGGGTGGATATTTCATCGCAGTTTAATATAGCACTGCTCCCATCACAAATTAACACAGCGCCATTCCCTAAGACGCAGTCACTTGTCAGTTTGGGGCAGACCAACATACCTGCTGCTAAGCACTTCTGGAATGGAGGAAGTCCTCTGGTCCATGCCTGTCAGCACTGACATGGCTGCTAGCTAGAAGTCAGGGAGACACAGCCTCAGATGGGTTGCAGTTTACAGGCACCCCCAGCCAGAGCAGAAAAGACAAGCTCTGCATGCTCAGAGCTAGGTCAAGCGACTCATGCTTCCTTCTCCAGATGAATTCTGAAGAAGGAAAACATGAAGCCCAGCAGCAGCCTCTGATGGAACTTAGAGCAGAACAGTCTCATCAACAAAATACTCTGTATTGATACTTTTCTAGCTAGTTCTGGAGAGATCTACATGTAGCCTGTGAAAGCCCCGAGCAATAGGGCACTGCGTACCTGGCGCTCAGACAGGCAGGAGATCCAGGTCTCATGCTGTAAGTGCCAGCTATCTTGGACAGGCAGGCACAGCGGGCAGGATGGCCTGTTCAGGAATGTTGCTGGCACAGGTGGAACACAGAGCTTGTCAAACACTTCCAAGTCCTGAGACAAGAGTGATAAGGCAAGAGAGAAGACTATCAGAAGGAAGGAGATGAAAGTTATTTAGGGAAAAAAGTGAAGAACAATAGTTTACAGAACAAAAGAAAAATTCCACTGAACTCAGAGCTCTGAGAATTTTAATCAAACACAGAATGTAAGCAGTTTCTTGGCAAGACAGAAGGAAATTCCAAGCCTCGAAAGCAGCTTAGTCACCCTCTGACTCCTCGACTCCCACATGCAGTTCAGCAAAAGCCTCCCAGAGAGAACAGCAGGGCAACTTCTCTCTTACCGAGCAGCAGGGCACAATGAAGCGGTACAGTCCATCCACATGCAGGAATGGAAACCATCGCAGAGACCTTCCCATGAAGAGCAGTAGTGCCTGGTGGGGGAAGGGAGGAGAGAGACAGACGGTGATGAGAACTGTTCGGTATGCAATGACAAATACAGCAAAAAGAGAGGAAGCCACACTCAGAGGATGTCTTGATTGAGAAGCAAAGTTAGCACCAAGAGCAAGAGAAGGCAGATGCATTTACAGGAAAGTGACAAAGAGATGGAACTTGCTCTGGGTGTAAGAAGGAATTTGCCTGCACACATAACTGTACCCAACACAAAAATCACTATCCCATCGATACCCAATTACCACATGGCTCACTGAGGAGCCAGCTCCCAGACTTATCAAACCACACCCCAAAGCTGCCTCACTTCTTGCTGCATCACGCCCTCTTCTCCATCACAGCCAGTCTCCTCCAGCTCTGGTAGATTCCCAATTTCTCTGGGGTGGCTCCAGAGCCGTGACCTGCCCAGCCACAGCACTGTGGCTTGGAAATTGCGCTGCAGCTCCCGTGCTTCTTCACCTTCTTCTCTGGGCAGTTGGTAATTGCGCAACATGAGGCCCTCTTTCTGGGTAACCAAGAACAGATGAGACACACAGCTCGTTGTTCTGGTGCTGCTCTGGCCCCCCTCACAGTTCTCATCTCTGCCAGCATCTGCCTTGGGATCCTCCAATTTCAGCATTTTTGCCTCTGGGGTTTCCAGCCCATATGCTGTGCTGTCATCTTTCCTCTTCCTCAAAGAGGAGCTATTTCCACTCCTAAGGCCTTTCTGGATTTGTCCTTCAGCAGCATGGAGAACCTGAACATCCTCAAAGTAGAACTGCACATAGACACTGAAATGACAAATGGCAACAGTGAAACTCCCTGTTCCTGACATGTGGCTGTCCAAAATAAACGCTTATCTGGGAAAAGCACTTCTGCTAAGTGCCCCACAGGTACTCAGCAGGAGCAGTGGGAAAAAGTGAAGTGGAGGGCAGCTCGCAGGCTGCATGTATTCTGAGCAAAATGGAGATCGTGGGTTTGTTGCTGAGAAAGAGCTCATTTTATGCTAATGGCAAAGAACAGTTGCTTTGCCACTGAAATGCTGTGTTGGTAAGAAGCCTTACCATAGTCCAAAATACTCATGGAACTTGAAAGTGATGGTTTTTACTGCACACTGAATAAAGGGACTCACCTAGTTTTTTTCTCTCTCACATGCTCCAGATTTTCCAGGTGTTCCCAGGAGGGAAAATCAGTCTTAAGGAATCTCTCCACTACAAGCTGGTAGTTTTCTACCTGCAAGAGGGATCCTGCAAACACATCAGAGAAAAAAGCTGAGCTAAATAAAAAGAGAACATAAAACTGGTAAGGTCAACATCCTCATTTTAAAGTCATGAGGTCAGGCAGTGACAGTTCAGCATCTCCACACCACGTCTCTTCTTCCTTGTTTTGGAGCTGGAAGGCAGAAGAGCAAAAGCTCAGCACTCAAATACAGTTTAGTGGGACATACCTATGAGAGCTGTCTGGGCAAAGGGGCTACCATCCTTATGGGAGATCACACAGGGAAGCGTGCTGCTCTTGTCCTGCAGCTGGAGGGAACTGCTCCTGGAGGAGACCCTCAGCACACCCAGGAGTATCTACAACAGAAAGGAAGCTGCAAAGAGCATCAAACTATCCCTATCTTTGAAAGCCATAAATCAAAGTGTGTGTAGCAGCACTTCAAATTCAGTCTGTTTTCAACACAGCACAGTGAGAAAAGCAGCGTCACTCCCTTACAGGAGGAAGAGGCATGCACTGCACAGGGTGCTGGAAGGCATGGTGAGAACCAGGAGCGCTCAAGGGACGGACAGGAAAGGGAACAAGGCATTTACCAGCTGGGGCTGGAAACTTCCTGCTGAGAATGTGCAGTAGGACCAGGCCAGCCTGCGATTCAGCTCCTGGGTGCCCATATGCTGTGCCTCCAAGGGGGAAAGCAACTGTGCTGGACTGAAGCCTTCCCAGCTCTTCTGTTCCGCCACACGGCAAACTGCAGACAGAGATGGGGCCTGGCATGGAGGGTTCAGAGTCACATACTGTGAACAAAAGAGAGAAAGAACGAATCAGCTGAGTTTCCCCCCATCAGACAAACAGGAAACGGCTCACAGAACATTTACTCACTTTCTGCAGGGGACACTGGTGTATTTTTGCTAGAATTTCATTATAAATATCTCTTGCTTCCTCTCTGTCTGGCACCATAGCTTGCAGAAGGGGGACAAGGAACTTTTCAGCAGCTCCAGGGTTTCGGTGTGTAGAGCTTAGCAGTCGACGGTGCCCAAAGAAACAAGAAAACCTGAAAAAAAGTTAGGACCATTAAAAGCACAAGCAGTCCTTGCATTTTGGTGAGTCTTGCACCTAAGTCAAGGACTCTTTCTGCTTGTTATGAGTGAATATGAGTGAGTAAGAACTAACGAAAACACAAAAAACATGAACATTTAAGGCCAACGCAGATTTATGTCGGGCAGACACGAAGCAGGAAAATCCACAGAAATGGATAGACTGGCAAAATCTCAAAACTAAAATGGCCAGAAAAACAAATCACATGAAGATAATCTCCCTCTAAGTCACACAAATGGATCTTCATGCATTTTGGCTAGGCTTGATATGATTACCCATGTTAGGTACACTTGGCTTTCTTTCACAAGATGCACAAAAATCACAAGGCAGAAACAACCACAGACTACTCTTCCTCTTATTCCAATATTTTACTAATGTAGAATTAATTTCAGAAGTTTAGCTTACTGCTTTTGAATGTCTGGGAGTGATCACACTGCCAGCCAAAATACGACTTAACAACAGAAAGTGAATTCAAATGAAAAAAGATAGCAACTAATTCACTGGAACGATTTTTAAGCAGTAGCAGGACTTAGCAATCACATTTAAAGAAAGTGAAAACGATAATAAAACCTGAAGCTTATAGCTAGCATAACTCCCAGGGCAAAACCGAAAATGTTTTATTGGAAAGCATCGTCAAAATTCCACAGTGCCGTATAGCACAGGAACACTGAGCATTCTATAAACTGCTACTGGACTGAGACTAAAATGTATACATTTTAAAGTCCAAGGCAGCAGTTACAGTGATCAACCATAACTGCTCTGGAACAAACACAAATATTTTCAGTAACAGAAGCCAGAAGTAAACCCAGAACTGGCCCACAGCTGTCCTGCAAACAGAGTGCAGCATCAGGGAGAGCAGGAAGCCATCTGGAAGACTCGGAGGTAAGCATGAGTGGGAAAATCTGCCAAGACAGAGACTCTCAAACAATGATCACGTTCCTGGCAACACTCAGAATATCTCAAAGTGATATGCTGAGCAGCTGCTGCTGCTTCTGTGCACAGTCAGGACACAAGAGCCTTTACATCAGTTGTGATCTAATTGTAGCACCAGTTTCCAGCTTCAGCCTCAGTGCTCACTCTGATCTGCCCAGCAAACCACATTGGCAGGCAGACATCTCTGTGGTGCTTCTGTATTTCACGACAAAACATTCCAGGCAGGATTATGTGAGCACAGTGCTCTGAAGTGCTGCAGCTTCCCAAGAGCTTTACCTCACCCGCTCTTGAAAAATGCACAGGATTTTCTCATAAGAGCGACTGGAAGGTTAACAGGCGACTGGACATGATGTGAAGTCTGGATGAATGGCTTACTTAGGCCAATAAACCAGAAGCAATTGCTGCTTGTAGTATCCAAGCACAGTAATTTTGTGATCCCTTGGTCTAGAAGACACTCAGGTAACCTACAAAGCACATTTAGGCATAGTCTGACTTCAGAAGAATTGTCCTCACCTCTCCTCAAACATCTCCAGGAGGCTCACCAGCCAGAGGTACAGTGGCATTCCAAGATTGAAGCGGAAGAGCAGCTGTAAGCAGGGATTTCCTGAAGAGGCCAGTGGCTGGTACGGGGTGCTGAGCCTTGAAAAACTCTTCAGCACAACGGTGCTGCTCAGGCAAGCACCAAGGACAGTGAAAGGGAAGGACACCAGAGGCTTCTGCAGGAGGTGGACATCGATGAGCTGGGATACACAGACATCCAGTGTAAGAGAAGAGACAGCCAGTCTGCCACCGCTCCCCACAGCTGTCACCCCACCTTAAATCCTTTCTCACTCTACTGGATTGACTATAATGAGGCCTGAGGCACCAAGCGCAGTTTAGGGAGGAATCATATCAACTCTCACGACTAAGCCTAGGCAGTAAGATCTCCATTTTTTTTTCAGATACTTTCTGAAATAATTCCAATGTTCCCGTAACGTTCTGTTGACCCACACACTCAAGAGCCACCCCCAGGGCTTGAGCCTTTTCCACTGAATACTTCATGACTTGCAAGTCTCAGCTTACCTCCACACACGCTCCCGGTCGGAGTCCCTGTGCAAAGTTCAGCAGTGGCTGGTAAGCAAGGCACAAGCAGACTTGGTTATCCAGTAAAAAGAGACCAGCTTGGACATTGAGTATTTTGGTGACAAATCCCTTAAACAGAAAGCAAACAGAAAGTAACGCGAGTGCAGAGAGTCCCAAAATATAAGAGATTCACAGGCCTGAGCAGTAAGAAAATAAACTCATGATGAAAATAATGCTCTTTGCAGGGCAGGAGCTGAAACCCCAGAGCATGAGTGGGTGGAGGCTAAGCCTATGAATCCTTACCACATAGGAGATGATCTTGGACTCTTTGGTTGAACTTGGCCTCTCCTCTTCAGCCTCCAGCTCCAAGGAGCCACTGAGCTGCTCAGCAGTCTCAAGGGAAGAAGACTGAGTGGATTCTCCTTGCCAAGCACTGTTCAGTGGCTGCTCCCTCACCTGCTCTGCACAGTAGGGCAGAAGGCAGGAAGAAACACTGGTGACGAACATCGTTTGTCCAGATTTCTTGAGGCTGGACATGCTCAGGTCTGTTATTGTGTACCTGTGACCCAGCTGGAAGACATGATGCCACACCAGCTGGCTGGGTTTCTAGAGCAGAGAAACCAAAAGCAACATCAGCATCAACTCCAGTTCCCAATCCCAATAATCCCACCCAAAAAGCCCTTTTCCACCCAGGGGATTGCCTCACACTCTTAGCCAAAGGGCTGTATCTGCAAGACATTCAGGGACACTGCAACTGCATGAGGGAGAAGGATTGTATTTCTGCAGGGCACAGAACTCCACTTCTTACATACAGAGACTATTGTACACTGGGTGCAGTTAAAAAGATGCCACTAGTAAAAGGAAAAATAAATCAAACTGGGAAATCAAGGGCAACCTTCAAAGAATTAATCAACTAGCACATACACAGATCCTCACGGTGAATTTGTGAACAAAATTCCAAGCACTTACTTGCACCAGCACAGGGACACAAGCAGCTGATGCGAAGCACTTCAGAAACAGAAAGAAGAATGTCTTGTGGTGAACACAAAGGAGAGGCCCGAGTCTGGTTAATTCCCCTGCTAGAGTAAGCTTTGATCTTTTCTTACATGGAATCCTAGAGGGCAATTGAAGAGGCAACTGAAATCAGAGATGAAAGAACAGCTCAAAAGTATCTCGAAAGCAAAATAAACAAATATGCAGCATGTACTTCCTGAGAATAATGGATCCAACAAAGTAATAAGGTCAGTCTCTCAAAGAGGTTTTCAAAACAATACTTGGCTACAAAATTTGTACTTTAACTTTTCTGTACTAAATCCCTTTGACATTTTAGTATTTGAAGACAGAAGGGTTGTTTTGAACAAATTCACACATGGCTCCATGACAACAGCCAGGTTATAAAAAGCTTTACCGCCAACAAGAAGCTAATCATAAGTCTAAAAGATAAGAAAAAAAAGTCACAAGCAATTCTTCTGCAGAAAACAGAACTTGGATTTGTAGGTCCATGGAACACAACACTGTGGAAGCTCTAAGCCTATAAACAAGAGGCCTGAAAGCAACAATGGAGCCTTTCTAACAAACTTGGCACAGAGTGAAAGAGCAGCAAAACTGAAAGCAGATGAGAGGCAAGAGAGGTGGTATTTCTTGAATCAGTTCTGCTTGTTGTTTCAAACCTACATTTCAAAACAGTTGAAAAAATAATTTCAAACAAATTTATGTCTGTAATTTTCATTTCAGCTCTTACTAGACTTGAATATAACCATCCCACTTACTCTAAACAAAAACATTCTTGACTCCAAAATGTATAAACAAATATCTAAATTTATGACTTCCAAAAACCCAACCAGTAGTAGACACACAGTAGTACCAGTACGTCACTGTAACATTTTTGTAGTAACATGGAAAATTGGTCAGCTATCAGTCAGTGATAAAGGAGTTTTATGTTAAAAGCATGAGAACATACTGAAATATGGAAATAGCTTTCTTGTTTAGAAAGGGTCCTTGAGCTAAATCAAACACTTAAGCTTAAATTACTTTCTTACAAGCAGATAAATTCAATAAAAACAAAAGATAACTAAAAAGAAACTAAGTCACATTTTATTGTAATTAAATTACACTGAGAATTCTCTGCTCAAAAAGGTAAAACATGATCTAGCACAACTTGAAATTATGAACTTAGAAAAATGTGCTATTCCATTGGCTCATTTTCACATACTGTAAACTAAAGGTACTTCTACCAGTTGACATTTCACTGGCACTTATCTCAGTAATCTGATAGGAACTTGACCAGTGGCACATATTAATATCATAATATAATATAGGATTACTTTCAGTTCTATNTTTCACTGGCACTTATCTCAGTAATCTGATAGGAACTTGACCAGTGGCACATATTAACATCATATTAACATCATAATATAATATAGGATTACTTTCAGTTCTACTTATCGTTCACTGAAGGCCCCAAAAAAACTTGTGTTAATCAAAAGAGTGAATTTTAGCCTCAATGACAGTTGAATAAACAGTTTTAATATTCTTTCTGTTACATGAAATTACATCTGGAAATACTTAAAATTGGTCTTATTTCTTCAAATTATGGACTAAAAGCTTCTAATAAAGTGCTGGAAAACAGATGATTAAAGAAGAGTGGCTTCGTTGTGTAACTCTTACTCACTGCTATGCTTCCACATGTGGCAGAAACAGAATCTGTCTCTTTCTAAGCCAAGTGCTCTTCATGTTACCTGCCGAGTCAGAGCAACAGTGCTGTGATGGAGCTGGGCACAGGAGGTGTTTACCTGGAGGTAAGCAGTGGCTCAGCTGACACTGGGGAGGTGACTGGAATGCTGTGAAGTGCTTCCTTGGGGGCATTTACTGGCACTGGATCCACCAGGATTTCCAAGTACCCTGCTGCACTCCGGTCTGTCTGTGGTATATATGACCAGCTTGGGAAGACAAACAGTGACTCCAGCCACTCCAGTTCAAAGTGCAAGAGCTAAACCAAAAGGTAAGGAGATAAAAGCTTGAGGTGAGTTTCAGTGTTATCTCTGCACTACTTACAGTGTTCATTACCAATACACCCTTGCATGTGCATCACTCCCATCCTTCTGCTGGGCTTCATTACTAAATGAGAGCAGTGTTTTCTGTCCACTCTCTCGCCTTGCGTGGAGAACTTCCATCCTTCCAGATGCAAATCTGGAACAGACTTGCTGAGCTCTACAGCTAGCACTTCCTGGGTTATAGTCACAGCCTCACAGAGAGCTGGTAATTCATACACTGCAAGGCTCAGTTATTTTCAGACTATTTTTCTAAAATTCTTGCCTGCTTTCTTTTGCCCCTGTGTTTTCAGTTAGAAGTTCTTACCAATACAACTTTTCCCTCGACTTTGTCTCCTTGGAAAGCACAACTTCAGTGCTCTGTCATCACCACTCTAGGGGTTATTTGTTATCTCAATTCCCCTTGCAATGACCTTCAGGAGGCTTTTAAATTAATTTTCATGCAAGGTATTATTTTCTCAAAGTATGTCATCAGTGCATCACTGAACACCCAGTACAATTCTCCAAAAAGTTATTTCTGCTCCACTAGTTGGAATTCAGCAAAGAGGAGGGAGGTCTCCCAGGCCACCTTGTACTGTGGTGAATTTAACAGAACTGTACTGGCTACCTCTTTATTCCAGGCCAGTACATTCAATATTTCTTCTCCCAGCAATGGCACATTTCACACGTTCTATCCTCTGCCCAGGATGTGAGCTTGCTGTTCTCCTGCCTGCTACTGAGATGTGTTATTTCCTTCACTGGACCCTGGCAGAACACCTGAAGGCCCTGGTGGTTCGTGACACTGCCCCAGAAGCAGGAATAAACACAGAACCCCTCAGACTGAGGACATACCTCACATGGAATTATCCCAGTATTGTCCTTCACGTACAGGCAACCATCTACCAACTTTTCTTTGTTTTCTTGCCTTTCATCTGTTAAATAGCCAACCAGGATCAGGTAAGTCCTTGGCAAAGTGCTCTGCATGGGTAAAGCACTTTGTCCTTGATGAGACCATTCCTTAAATTCATTAGTGCTCCAGCTCAGGTGGCTGCAGCACGGTATGCGCTGCTGATGCTGTAGGTCAGAGATTGAGATGAAACTGGGGGAAAAGAAAAAAAAAAAGCAAGAATATAGCAGGATGTACGAAGAACTCAGTTTGCAAAGTTTGGGGATTACAGTGATCACTGTAGTGGACAGTGCTTGGCTAAGTCAGAGCAGCCTCGGCTGTTGGTGTGGTCTGATGATGTGACATGGCAAGAACCAACTCATTCAACAGCATTTATCAGTGATGTCTTTCAACTCATTCAACACATCTGTCCTGCCTGAGCATCCTCTCTGAAAACAGACATGCTCTGCTACTATGGTTATCTGAGCAGGCAGGGAGAAAACTTGAAAAGAATAGAGACTGAATAAAATGGAATGTGTTTTCAAGTACATGTGGAGGGAGACAAGGAGGAGAGTGGTTACTGGTTCAGACACTTTTAGTTTGAATGGGACACTCCGTGGTAAAACCTCACCAGGTGCTCGATACAGTTCATACATCTGTAACAAAGACAGGCAAATACAGACTAAATGCATCACTTGGTGCTAAAATTGCTGAACTATAGTAAAACGAAGTTTGAACAACTTCTGGATGAAGACTGTGACACTTTGGGAATGAATTCTCTCCTGTGGATAGCTTGCACAATACAAAGCTGAGAGACAGCAAGCCAGTAATCTTAGACTGGGTGTTCACTTATAAGAACAGAGCCAAGCGAGCCCTGAACCTTTCCACCCTCCCTTGTGACTTCAGCAGGAGGGGGAGAATGAGATGTAACATCAAATCAGCCACATCTGAAGCCGTCCACAGTTTACACCTATCGTGCTCAGACCGACCGTGGGAGAACACGGGCGAACAAGGCAGCCTCCTCAGTAGGTTCTAAGCCTTGTCAGTGTTTCTGTGGTCATGGCAGCACTCATCACTGCTGTTTACATGCTGGCTCTCTGCACTAGAGAACTAATGCAAGTCCTCTGTCCATGCTAATATCAACACCGAAAGAGCCAACACAAACTGTTCTCCAGCTAGTGATTTTGGTACTGGTTTCCAGTGAGCTGCACTGACAATTTTAAGTTGTGAAACTGGAGTTCTATTCACAACACCCACTTGCTCAGTAGCAGGACATAATCAAATTCAAAGGATGTGAATTTCAAGTTTCACTTGATTAGTCAGGGATCAAAAGTTCAAAGCAAGAAACGAGTCTAGATGACTAATGGGTCTAAATCAGCAATAAATAGATTTTAAAAAATTGATCAGAAGACATAAATTTACACAGGTGCTTATGTTGTGTATTTCACAGGAATCTGAACAGGAGGTTCGCTGAAAATTCTGTTAGCTGAAACTGCTCCATTTTCAGAGACAGAGCACCACCAGCAATGATAGTGGTACCTATGATCCACAAGGAGAACACAATGCTGCTCGTGTATTTGTCAAATGTGCTGAGTGCTTTTTGGGAGAAACCAGAACTACAGCAGGACACTGGCTCATGGTTATCACGTACAGAGAAGCAAACACTCTTTTTCTCGTGCTCCAGAGCTCGGTGCTTCGTTGTGGATGTGGCAGGCTGCTCACAAACAGACTACTGGCCTCACAGGGGATAAACACCAAGTACCTTCAAGTCTTCCCTATGAATTCCCCTGAATATAAACCAAACTCTGGTTTAACTGTCATAAAATACACACGAAAATATATGGCTTAAATGAAATAGGTTTAGCTGGTGTGAAAGATCGACCACCTACATTTATTAACTATTAGTTAAAGGTCATAAATCCGTAATCAATTCCAGTTGACCTTTTCCCTCCAAAACGGCTGTGGCAGAGGTTTTCATAGACATTCTCCCACCATCAGCTGGAGCAAGAGAGAAGCAGATCTGGACAAGCCAAACTTTCCACTATGGATATCTCTCAACAAGCTGCATGTTTTTTTATGATGGAGAGCACCCAAAAGCCTTTAATCAACTAAAATATGGACCCTATTATCCTAGATTCCCCCTTCGTGAGAGTGCACACTCGAACGCCGAGTTCAGCTGGCCAACAGGTTCGGAGAGCATGCCCAGGAACATCCTCTTGAGCGGGCCAGCCGGATCCAGCCGGGAAATTGCCGTGCAAACGCTGTACAGTGCGGCAGCTCTCTCTGGGCGAGATGCCCCACTTTGGTTACACGCGCTACCTACCGCAGACAGGCAGATACGGTTCTTAATCACACCGCAAGGGCGGCCGGGGGCGCACCGAGGCCAAAGATACTCGTGCGGTTACGCCTGTTCGACAACATCCCTCCCACAGCCAACATCCGGGGCGGGCATCCCGCAGGAACGAGCCGTGCCGAGTTCCCGAGAGGGCCGCGCATGGGTGCCGGACCCCCCCCGCCCCACCCCGTCCCCTCTCCTTCGCCCCGCTGTCACCTGTAGCCGAGCGGCAGCGTCCCGCCACCCGCGCTCCGCAGGCACCGCAGCACCGCCTCCAGCGCCGCTGGCTCCTGCCCGTCCGG
This sequence comes from Mystacornis crossleyi, assembly GCA_013400655.1. NCBI lineage: Eukaryota > Metazoa > Chordata > Aves > Passeriformes > Timaliidae > Mystacornis > Mystacornis crossleyi. Next base: position 20,322 of record VYZQ01055562.1, read on the forward strand.
CCCCGGGAGCGCCCGGCGAGCGAATTCCCGAGCCGCCCGCAGCCAGCGCTGCTCCTGCGGAGGGAAAGGAGAGAAGCGGGGTCTCAGTGCCGGGCGACGGGGAGGGCGCGGAGCCGCCCGGACCCCTCACTCACCGCCGCGCTGGGCGCTGCCATGACAGATCGCGCCGTTGCCGTGGCGACGCGGCGGGAAAGGCGCAGGGGCCGCCGGGAGCGCCAGGCTCCGCCCCCTCCCTGCCCTCCGTCCAGTCGCCGCCGCCGCCGCCGCCCGGCCGCTCCCGCCCTTGCCGCGCGGGATGGCGAGGAACGGGAGGCGGGAGTGCGTGGGGTGGCCCTGGGCGGGTGTCAGGCACCCACCGACGCCGCTCTGTCGCTCCCTTCCACAAGTGGGCAGGGGGGAGAGCATAAAACGAAAGGCTCAGGGTTTGAGATAGGGACCGGGACAGATCACAAACCGATTACCGTCACCGGCAAAGCAGGCTGAACTTGGGGATAATAACTGAATTTACTACGAACAAAATCAAAGCAGGATAATGA
>VYZQ01055564.1:3753-45602 GCA_013400655.1 Mystacornis crossleyi
GGAAAAGAGGCTGTTCCTGCCACTTTTAAAGGAAATACAAAGAAAGTGCTGTTTCCCATTTCCACTCCAAGTTGTAAGCACAGCAACAGAGGGGGTAATAAACCAATTATGGCTGGACTGATGGAAGTAGGAAAGGAACCAGTAATCATTTATTGACGAGTGTCTATTTTAAGGGCCTCCTGCAAGTTCATTTTTTTCCCACAACTCCCCTTTCTAGCCACACCATCAGTGATTTTTAATGCAATTCAGAATCTCGAAGACCATCAGCTATCAAGGTTCAATTAACTCCCAAGGTGTGCTGTAACATCACACGGACCCTTGGATCTCAGTTTTAATATCCATGCTGTCATTTCTGCCACAGCCAGGCCCTTCAACTCCTGCTGTCTCAGGTCCTTGAGCTCAGCTGTCTCGGATGAGAAAACCTATTCCACCTCTGCTTGTGTCCATCTGGTGCAGCAGGGTTGCTTGCACCCAGGACGAGTTCACTGCACATTGACGTGACTGCTTCACACCTTTATCACATTTCACAAACCATACTGGACTTGCTGCTTTGCAATATCTGTCTCAAGACACCTGTGAGACCAAAGTGACTGACAGCTGCCTGACAAGCACAGGCATCTTCAGAGTTCACGTGACCTCCAGTGCATCACTGGTGTCATGGTAATTTCACAATGTTAAATACAGACCGGGTTGTGACCTACCCTTCCCGTATGTGTCTTAGTAGCCCTCTCAAGCTGCTGCTGCAGGCAGCTTGATAGGTGCAAATTTCCTTACAGCTCCCTCATGTGAGGAGTCTGCTGTGGGAGACATTCTCATGGGGATCCTCTGGAATATAACTTTACACTTTACATCTTAATTTGTTTTGTTTATGTCAGAATTTCTGAGTTTCTTGAGGCCTCTGGATGGGATTTTTTTGCACTTTCCCCCCATATCTATAAATCCTTTGTGTGTAACTTAGTACTGTTTACATTGTCAAATATTTTGTATTGAGTTGTGGCTCCAAGTGCAACCCAATGGCATTCTAAGGAAATCATTCATGAAGAGATAATGATCATGCATACACAGATGCCCCAGTTTCATAAGGTTACCTCCCAGAGCATTACTGCCTTTTCAGTTTCTCTTTTGAGACGTTGCGATAGATGCCATTTTAAGGTCATTCGTATGCAAATGAAATATTTCAATATTTTGCTTGCTTTCTACATGATCTGTAAGCACAATACATTCGCTTGTTCTTCTTCATTGTATTTTGCTCCCTAGAGCAATAGGCTTCTCTTATTGTAGCCCAAATTATGGCAAGAGAAACTTTCTTGGGTAGATGAGCCATGGACCATCTTGACCCTTTCATCTCTCTTTCATATTCTGTTGAGAGTTCCTTTATTTCCCAGAAGCATCCTTAGGTTCCTTTTCAGTTGCTGCCAGCAATTATCTGTCCATTGCATGAATTCAGTCTCTGAGATACAGAAGTTGGCATCTTTTTAGCTCAATAATAAGCATTTTTTAAGTTCTGGTACTATTAGAAATTTTATCTTTTCTATAAATTTTAATATTATTCTTTATTCAATCACTTACTGGCATAACTTTGTTATATAATAAAATTTAGCCTCTATATGACCAGAGTTTCACTCCTACCAAGAGTGAATTTTCTTCGCTAATACTGGTGTCCCTGGTGCACCTAAATGGAAATGCATGAAAAATCAGTTGTGCTCCATAAGCCTTCAGGTGGACAGGGAGGAGGAGGGGCAGGCGCTGATCTCTTCTCTATGGTAACCTGTGAAAGGATCCAAGGGAAGGGTCTGGAGTTGTGTCAGGGGAGGTTAAGGCTGGATATCAGGAAAATGTTCTTCACAGAGAGTGGCTGGGCACTGGAACGTGCTCCCCAGGGAAGTGGGCACAGCACCAAGCCTGACAGAGCTGAAGAAGTGTTTGGACAGTGCTCTCAGTCACACTCCCTGGTGTGAATCGTGGGGATGGTGCTGCGCGTGGCTAGGAGCTGGGCTTTGAGGATCCTTGTGGGCCCCTTCCAAATGAGCATATTCTGTGATTCTATGATGCTATGATGTTTTCCTTGACTGCCATGAAGTGTGTTCCTTCCCCTACAGATCTGTGCTGATGCTTGTAAATGCCTGTGTGGTGCTGTGATCCTTTTACAAATGTGAGGTATTATCTTGCGTGAGTTGTTTGTCCGCTCTGGGTTTTTCAGTCATGGGTTTGATGGATTCCCACACTGACAGTGTTGTGCTTTCCTGGCTCAGTCTCGTTTGCAGAAAAATTGTGGGTTTATTTTCATGTCCACAACATTAAAGCAATATCTAACTTTCTCAAACTTCAGGCATGTCCTTCAAATGCTTTGTTTTAAGTAGATTCTGGGTATTTCAGTAGGCACTTCCTTGAATAATTTTCCCCGAAATCTGTGATTTTATCACAAACTGAATTCCAAAATTTTAAAAACTTCTTTTAACTTTCTATAAATCACAACCATAATTTTATTTTTACCATTTTACTTGTATTGTCTGTTTGAAAACAAACACCTAATGTGTTTCCCTTTACCTTGACTGTAGTGCTTAAATTGCTGTAATAATTTTTCATAATTAACCTTCTCTTCCCAAAATAATTTTGACAATCAAAGTATTTCACATCTTCTCTGTCAGAAACTAAGCTACCTTAACAGTGGCACTTCTGTTTTATGGATACAGACTGAAGTACTGGGCAAACTGCTTCAACTATCTTCTGTGGTCTGAAAGAATTTTCATGCTGACAAGTTGTTTAATTTCTTTATTTTTCTGTTAGGTGATTTTCTTGCTGTTTATTATTGAGAAAATCAATTGTTCAGTAATCACCTTGAGTGAGAAATTTGCTGCATTCAGTGGTGGATTTCACACTGAGCAGACTTTCATAGTCTGAACCCATTCACAGCTCAACCAGTTCAAATGACAGAATCTGAGAGATCTCCTAGATTGTACAAAACAGTAAACCTAAGATTTGTTTTCAACTAAAAAATTGGAACAACACTGCCTCGAGCAGACAATTTGGGAAGACAAAAAAAAAAAAGTTTGTTAGCAGTTTGTTCTTAAAATTGTGAAGAGGATGGCACCAATAAGTGGTGAACTGATTTTCCCAGACAGATCTTGACAGAAGTGGGTAAATTTATTAATGTAACCTCTGCATTATAAGTGTGTTGTCAGTGGACCTTATCTTCAATTTTTGTGCAAAGATGCACTGTACATGCACGTTACTCTATGTATATATATGATAAAAGGATGTCATTGCCAAAAGCAAAAAAAACCGAAACAACAAAAAACCCAGATGAAGTGTCTGTAAACATCCAGTAATACTATTAACTTCTCACTAACACTTGCAGACAAACTTTGGCCTTGGTTGTAATCTCCAAATGTTTTTCAAATTGCTGGATATCCAGCAGAAATCATTTCGTTCCTACCAGAAATAATCTAGAACTACTGGAAATCTGTCCAGTGAATAGCATAAATGAGCACTCTTTCCTAAGCCCAGGCACCTTTTTGTGCCAGTTATAGATTTCAATAGTGGGGAAGTTTTAATTAAGTTGATGGACGTTAGTGGAATTAATATTCATTGCCACGTGTGCAACATTCTGTAGCAGCTAATGGGGAACGGAGCCTTTCTGATAACTTCTCTTCACCTGGCACATTCCTAATAAAAAGGAAATCCTTCATTCTTGGAACAACCGTTCAATGCAGGGAGTTAGTGATATAGATTTTCTTCTGGTCTGAACAGGTTATTTTCTTTACTTTATTGCTGTCATTTATGCCCCTGATATGGGCTTTGCAGCAAAACAGATAATAAATAAGCCTTACCTTCCTGCCTATTTCTATAATAAATTCTGCAGCGTATTATAAAAATGATTAAAGCTTCCGCTTTAAATGGAAATGTAAACTGAAGCCCTGAGTAGCCAGTGATCAGTCAACAGTAAGTGTGGAACATGACAGGGCAGAAACAGTCTGACAACTTGAGATGCACACGTACCTGCACATATAAAATACCACAGAATCATGGGATGAGTAAGTTTGGAAGGGATCAGATCCCACTCATAGCTTAAAGTGGGGCAAACTTTGAAGTTAGAACTAAGCACCACCACTCCAAACAAAATCTCTCCAATTTGCTAGAGGGACAAGACAAGCCACTGTGCCTAAACTCTTGCTAAACTCAAAGTTAATGTCTCCAAGTAATTTGCAAATGCCTTGGTACTCAGTGCTTGGAGTTTAATCAGGAGGATACACTGCTGCCTGCAATTAGGTGGGAAAAATTCTCGATGGGAAGCTTATAAAGAAGAAGGCACAGAGAGACTGTCCTGTACCTACCAGCAGATTTAATGACCTCCAGAGATACGACAGATGCTCCAGTCTCTAGGTGGAAGAAGCCTAATTCATTTAAGACTTTATAAGCAGTACTTTATGTGTGACTTTAACCCAATATGAGAAGAAGGAGGAGAATGAAAAATTGTATGGCTTTTTAATCTGAGGTGGCTGAGAAATGGGGTCATGCCTTCCAGTGAACTGTAGTTTTAGCAAATTTAGAGAAAATTTTTTCCTGCTCTTGACCATGAAGAAAACAATTAAAGCAAATTTTTAAGGAGTAGACACGGAGAGCGAAGGAATCATTAGCTTGCAGACTGATTCTCTGGTGCTTGAAAACACAATTAAGAATAACCTTTTGGAGAAGGTAGTGCAAGCACCACTCAGGCAGCAAACCTCACTGGTAACCCTCAGACTCCTCTTGTTAGGGTCTGTAGTGGGAGCAGATGATAATAAACAGGATGCCAAAGGGCTGAACAGTGACCTGCTGTTATGTCCACAGTCTGATATCCGTGCTTGGCTAATGATAATGGAAAGACTGAGAAACTGAACTCGTTAATGCTCTGCTTTTCTGGCACCTACCCAGACACCAGAAAACACTGCTATCTTTTGAACTTTCCTACTGCTATCTTTTTAAGCTGTTTATAACTCAGAGTTAAGGTGGCAGTAAAGCAAGGTAGTGAGGAATAAGAAGTGTGAACGGAAGGGAGGATGTGTTGTGGAAATGAGAGAGCTGTTGCAGAGAGTGTAAGCGTGTATTTTGCGTAGCAAAGAGCACAAAGTTTATGTGACATTTAATACTGCCAAACTGACAAAAGCCCTGATTCTGAGTGATTACGTGATGAGCAGCCCTGACTGTTGCCTAGCATTGCTTTAGGTGGTGAACACAACACAAAAAGAACACTGAAATGGCAAAATCACGCACTTAGGAAAGCAAGAATCTGAGTATCAAAGTATAGCTTCAGGGGGCCCTGACTACACCAGTGCTTTATGACGTCTCTGGGAGAAACCACTGCAGGGAGAGCTCTACCTCCCATCTGTGGGTTGTGCAGCCACTCTGTTGGGAGAACATAGCTGATGAACTCCAAGGATTTTGACTGATCATAGCTTTCAAGGCAAGAGGCACTGTGACTAGTCAGCTTATGAAACAGCCTCCATACTTCCTTGAGTGAGTTTGGACATATACACACACAGAGCTGCAAATTCTCTGTGCGTCATTAAAGCCATGTGTGCTAGGAAAACCTTTTGTGAAATGTTGGGTCCACGCTCCAAAGGCTCCGAGCTTTAAATCTCCATCCTCCAATAATCACAGAGATATTTTGAAGTGCAGAAAAGAGTATTTTTCCCTCCAAGCCCATGGAGAAACTCTCACCCTCACCCCCAGCCTCCAACACTGTTCACATAAAAATATGTCTAGCTCCCTGTTGAAATTTTTGGGCCCAAAATGACTAACTACAGCAAAGTTGCAACAAGTCAGACAATCAGACAGTCTTAGCTATTGGTGGTGCTATTAGCAATGCCTGCTTCTATAACCACAGGGGGAAAACATCAGCATGTTCTTTGTACTGCATAGTACAAGGCACTTCACTAAAAAAATGGTCTCCATAACTCGTTTCTTAAATGCGTGTGGTTGAAAATTTCATGAAACTTGAAATGCAGTCTGACATTGTAAAAACAACTTTCCTAAAAATATATTTTCCACAATGTATCTGTAAATCTTTCCACATGTATCTTTAATATTACTCATATTTTTTTATTATCAAAACTTATTTCAAGGACATTAAATTATGGTCAGGTTTCTCATTACCAAGGCACTGCTCTGTTATTAAAAAAACAGAGAGACAAAGAGATCACAAAAGGGCAGACACAAAGAGATTATATTTTATTGCAGACCTGACATATGGTCTGCTCCTGTTAAATCAGTCTGGTGGCTATGTGGGACTTTGTGAAATACAAATACACAAAACCATTTTCCCTTCAGCACAGAAGAATAAGACAGCAAAGCAGTCTCATTTAGACTGGAACAAGGACAGAGACTGAATCATGCAAATAGTAAAAGGGTGGGGTTTTTTTCCTCAGGTTTCTACTGGTCTGAAGAATAAGAGGCTGTATATGAGGAAAAGGTGTTGCTGCTGTCACGTGTTTATCTGATGCAATATGAGTTGCCTCGTATTGTATTCACCAGACTGGTCTCCCCCATTGCACAAGCATTTAGCATTTTGACTCCTTTTAAAACAAAGTCACACACACACTCCTGTTCAAAGAGAATAAAGAGTTGAAAAAGTATCTTCACCATGGGACACTTACCAGAGTACATTTGTCAAAGCTGACAGGGACCACAAAAACTCTTATGAAAAGGGGTTGTGCAAGAGCTAGGTGAAGGAGAAACTTCCATTTTAAAATGAGGTTTCCATCTCAAAAAAATTAGAGTAAAATATTAAATTCGTAGTAACTAAGATGGGAATCTAGCTCTTGCTTAACAGATAGCTCTGAGAAAATGAGTGCTAGGAGCCTGTGATACCTACAAGGACTTGTATGGAGGAGTCAACACAAAGGATTATTGTAACTTATTGCTAGATGCAAAGAAATTTACTGGAAAAGGAATATTTCCATCAATTACTTTGTTTTAGTCAGTCAACAATTGCCAGTGAAAAAATTGCTTGATCATTTTCTTCTGACCAAGCTAGGTTATAATCTCATCACAATGATAGTTTATAATCTCCTTTCCATGCTGCTTTTAAGATGATTCCATGCATTGTTCAAGCCAGCCTAGATCAGCCTTCTGCTCAACAGCAAATAGGTTGCCTAGCACTATAAATAACAAAATCTCCTTTTCTCCGTCATCAGCTTTCAATCACAACACAAGTGTAATGCAGCTTTAGGAATTCTGTTCAATACCTTGGAGCTTCCATAGGCAAAGATGAAAAGCTTCTCTGCAAAGTCAACAGGCCTCCTGAGAAGCAATGCAAGTGCCACAAGACCTTTTTAATTGCTTTTCTTTGGCTGACTTTAACTAAGGCTGTGGGCATTTGTCCTCACCACGGCAGTTTGGCCTTCACTGCCCTTTGCTCAGGCACAGCTATTTCGGCAGAGAGTATGTATATGTGTGTATATGTATATGTATATGATTATATATATATAAGTGGCAATGTGAAGAAAAGAAGAAAATATAGAATAATTGTTTTACATAAACAATGTAGAGAATCTCAGCATAACAATGCATATCTAAAGGGACACTCTCTGTACAGGGCTTTTTGTTTAAATTCTCGGTACTGGACAAGAAATAAGGTGTTGTACGTTACGCTTTTCATGACTAACTTTGCATGCACTCAACTCTCTCCTTTCCACAGCCTTTTAAATGCTACTGGATTTGCCTCAGTGCCATCTTCTTTGGCCTAACTCCTTCACTCACTGTGCTTTCGATCACAGTGTCCCACAGATCTACTGCTCTCCAGGATGAGTGCAAGGCCTGTGGAAATAGAAATAGCTAGGAGAGACCCTCAAATATGATCAACTAAAGAAAGCAGCAGTGTTCTTTACTACAGCGGTTAATAGTACTAATTAATTGTTTAAACCTTAACTTGAAAAAATTGCTTGAAAAAAAAATCACTATTCTCCCTATTCTTTTTCCAAAAGTGTGTATTAAAAATAGAATATTTTTTGGGTCAAATTTTCAATGCCAAATTTTAACCCCAGCTCTCCTGGGCAGATTCTTTTCCAAGTGCAAGGGAATTAGAGTGCTCCTTCATTAAAGCTGTCTTAATGCTGACTGTTACTGTCTTTGGTGGAGATGCTCATTCTGCTTGTGGGCATTTTACTTTAGAATGCCCTGCATTAAAATCTGGCTACGAAAGAAACCTACTTATTTACCATACCCTCAAAACTCAGAGCGACTCACATCCACAAACACCCATCTACAGCTCAAGTGGAGATAAAACACACCACTTTATCTCCAGGTGTCAGGGAGAAAGGATTGGAGAGAGGTCACATCTCAGAAACCTAAAGTTTGCACAGGGACTTTATTGTGATGATGATTTCATGAGCTACCAAAGCTCACAGGTCACACTCAGCCGAGGGCTTGGTGTCACAGGGAGTGTGACACATCCCAGCCAGCCTGTGGTCACACACTGCAGCCAGCAACACCTGTGCTCACCCAGCAAGTCTCCAGGCCAGGCTTGCTCTGTGCCCAGCACGTTTTGCCATTTCTAATTAAGCCCAAAACTGCTTTCAGCTTTGATGATCTTCCTGCTGCTTTTTCCTTCCCCCACAACTAATTTCAGACGTTCACATTCAGTGAGATACAGGAATAGAAGCAACTCAGCTTGCAGTCACCCTGCCTTAGGAAAGCTGAATATAAACAGATTTCTGTGCTACAGTTTACACCAAAAATCAGAACACTGGAGACAATGTAGCCTGGTTTGCTGGAGCTGGCTGCAAAGATGATACCAAGTTCCTAAACTAACTCTGAAAAATAGCCTCCGGCTAATTCATGTCCCTTCCCATGCTGCCTTAACCCAAGATACCCCTCCTTAGTGGGTGACTGTCACTCTTCTTCCTCCACCAGCGGCATCCTGATCTGGCCTAATCTAGAGCACATCTTACCTAATATGACCTAATCTGCAGCACCTCACTTGCACACATGCATGGACTACTTCCAAATTAGTGTCTTAGTGCTCTCAGGTTTACTTTTTAATCACATTTTGAATTCCTCTCTTGTCTGTGAACCTCCTCAACCAACCCCCTGAGTGAACCTCCTGTTTCTCTACCAATATAATTTATTAATCTATTTTTTTGTTGTTTTTTCTGGAGGGAGCCTTACTCGCTACCTTCAGTGTGTAAAAGAGGGGTACATGCCAAGCAAAAAAGCAGCGCCAGGTTATGATGTCAATCCAACAGAATAACTGCCTCTGAGAGACTTTCTGTTCCTAAATTATTCTGAGCTGGTTCAGTAAAGAGTTCCTTGCAAAAAGGTAGTGAAGAAATCCCCCTTTTGCCCCAAGGTTACAAGTTATTTTGTTAGACCAGATGACATGACAGCATGATTCTATCAGGACAAATCAAAGTTTACTGAGCAAATCTGTGTTCTATAACCTGATTTATTGGTGCCATCTGCCAATACCCATGAACAGATGCTCTGTAGGACCTCACTAGTGCGCAATAATGACTGGGAGAAACCCACTGCAAATGACTGAATTTTAAAAGTTACTGAGTGTAGCAGGAGAGATAACAAACATAATGAAAAAATGTCTAGGAGAATGTATCCCAGTGTTCATTTTTCAGTTCTACTTCTCTGACAGAAGTACTTCAGAGCATCCTCATCTACATATGTGGGCATGAGTGTAAAAATAAACCAAGTATTCACAATTTCCTGTGATTTTGCTCCAATCCTTTGCTATTATGTACTTCAAAGAAAAGAGAGCATTTTGGAGTGAGCAGTTACAGTCACAGCTTACCCAAAAATCAATGAACTCTTCACAATTGCAAGTATTCTTTTTACTGTCGTATTCAAGCAGGTCAGGGTTGCCATACTGCTAGCACTAATACATTTTTTTCCTAGTCTTCCCCTATTCTGCAGCTATTTTCAAGCCCTGTATACTCTGAGGACACGCCAAGGTAGAAGTGAACGATTTGCAATTATTGCCACTGGCAACATTAATCTTGCATTCTCTTCAAAAACACAGGGGAGCAAAAAGAGATAACGGAACGACAAGCAACTTATCGGGATGGAGATGGGAAACGTGCCTGGGATCAGAGCAGGCACTGCAGAAGGTGAGGGAGAGCAGCCCCAGCTCCTGCAGCCCCAGGGAATCCTTGTAGAGGTGCAGGAGCTGCCCAGTCCCAGGGTCCTCATGGCCCTGGTGCTGCCACTGCCTCCCACCACCTCCTGCCAAGCTAAACCTCCGTCTCTTAGGAGCTGCATTAAAGCTAGAAGCTGAAGCTGTATTGATGGGAGGACACTTTGCCTTCTTTCCCAGCACTTCTTTCTGCACTATTCAACAGCCCACTCTATCCATACCTTGGGCATTACATGGAATTCATTCAAACATGCTCAGGAGCAGGTTGTTGATGGACACAGCCCATCCCATATCTGACAAAGTCATAAAATCAGGGAACAACAGCTTTCAAGTGCCGTCACTCTTTCAGAGACTGAATTTGGATCTGAAGCTGAAGAGGTGAAGAGCGGAAATCCTCCTTCCTTTATTGTGCCAATCCATTAAAATCACATACTCATGGAAATTCTCCATGGAGAAACTATCACTGAACTATTAATAAAATCTTCCTGAACCCTTAGTACAATCTGTGGGAGCTTTAATCCACCTTGGGGACTGATTATGTAAGTGCACAGGCATGAAGATGCTGTTTTTATCCTCAGTTTACATGACCTTTTGCTTTAAACAGTTTTGTTTATGACTGATATCTTCCTGAATCTGAGGGCAATTATTTTCTTTCAAGGGGCTTATATTTGGGGTTTCGGCAAATGGGCGAGTTGGTTGAGATTGAGGTTCATCAGGATGGCAAACTGTGTGCTTGCTTTTCTGATTAGAAAGGGTAAAGGTTATGAAAGCATTTAAAAAATGCTCATGTCTCAAAATTTAGATGTTTTGTAACCTAGAAATATACTATAATATGGATTTTGATCTCAGGTCTTTGGTCTATGATGTCAGTCCATGTAGTTTGAAAGGAGTGATCCTGAGCATCAGGTTGGATTCATTCCTATTTTTCGTATTCCAAAAATGGCTTTGCTTTCCTGACACAGTTTGGTGTGAGAATATGATGGAAAATCATGTTGATTTTTAACTTTCAGGCAGTTCCAAACAACACCATAGAAAAAGGTTTGTGACGCATACTCATGCCGAAAGGAATAGATGTTGTGATGGCAAGAACAGGCAGAAAGGAAGAACAATTGTCTCTCATTCGCCTCACAGCTTCCAAACATCACTCCTGAGCTATTTAATGGAATATTATGTACCACGGGTTTTCAGTCCCAGGCTCAATGGGGCTATAACAATGACCACCATAATATTTTGCTCTGATCTGCAAGCTTGGAGACACTTCTTCAATTTGAAACGAAAGAAGTATTGAAGACTACATGGATTTGGGGGGTCTATGGCAGCTCCAATGTGTTCATTACTTTTTCTTTTGGCATGATAAAGAGGAGAATAAAACTGAAAATAGCAAAAAAATCAAATATATAAAGCAAAACAAAATAAAATCAGGCAAAAGAATAGTCCCATCAGTGGCCCCAGTTTCATTAAATCAACTCAAACTCTGTCTTTGGATGATTTTCTCTCTCTCAGTTTGCCTACACTGCTCTGGGAAGGTGCCACTGCAGCCCTGTTAGCTACATTCCTTATTTTAGATCAATTTAAGTCCCGGTGAAGAAGGCCCGGTCTGACTGTGGAGTGAGCCAGCTGCCCAAGAAGATATCTGGAGTTCTTTCACTGAAGCATGGATTGGATGAATGGACAGTGAGGTGGATTGAAAACTGGCTCAAAGGCAGATCCCAGAGGGCCATTATTAGTACCACAGGTCGATCTTAGGTGTCCTGTCACTAGTGGTGTCCCATAAGGTTCAGTTTAACTTCTACATCAGTGACTTGAACGAAGGGGCGGATGGCTCCTCAGCAAGTGCAGTAGGGCAAGAGATGCATGGGAAGTTCCACCTAAACATGAGGAGGAACTTCTCTACTATGCTCCAGTGCAAACACTGGAACAGATTGCCCAGAGAGGTTGTGGAGTCTCCCTCACTGAAGATATTCAAGAATTGTCTGGATGCAATCCTGTGCCATGTGCTCTGGGATGACCCTGCCTGAGCAGGGAGGTTGGACCAGATGACTGTGGTGCCTTCTAACCTGATCCATTCTGTGATTCTGTGATTCCCTGCTATTGCTAAGAAGCAGGTTAGCTTGATTACGACTGGGTTGGATGAGTTCATATACTCTGCAATTTCATTGCTGAGCAACGTGCTAATATGTTCAGCCTTGTTTTCAGAGGAGAAGACAGTAGTGCCCAAAAATAATTAGATCAACTCATGTGTACTATATTTCATTTTTAACACTGGATCAAAACCCAAGTACATCCTCAGAATTAGGTATTTTTGACAAGGAATCAGGTTAAGAAAAGGCTCCATGATCCCAGGGTCCATTTCACAGTAGACTCCAAAAAAGGTACCTCATTATAAAATACACCTTCCCAAGGAATCACAAGACATGAGAAATCAAAAGAGAATTTCTAAAAGCAAAAGCTCTCCAGCAGAAAATCAATTTCAGCTACTTTCACCTTGCCCCAGGGAAAGCAGCAGAGACACTAAGTGGGGTGTGGGAAATGTCTCATACATCTTCCTGGAGCTGCACAAGGCAGACCTCCAGACAGGAGCTTTTCTTTCCAAGACAGCTCTGCTCTAATTAGGGACTTCTACAAAATTAGTATGTTGCAGTTCCAAACAGTGTCTGAATGATTCCCATATCAAATTTCGTTGGTTTTTTTTTTTTTTTTTTTTAAGTCTTTATCCTTGTTCTAATTGACAGTCTTACAAATGCAGGTGGCCTGAGGGATGAAGGTCAAATTGAACTTAATGTGCTTAGCAGGACAAGGAACAAAATTTAGCAGAAAGTTACATACACAAAAAAAATGTCCTTTGGTGGGTGTTTTTTTTTCTGACCATCATGTTTCCTTCAAGGGTCTTTGTGCGTTTTTGGGTGTACATTTGAAATTAAAAGAAAACAATTGCCTTTAAATAAATTTTTTATATTAAGGGCTTTCCTCTAGCACTTACAGATGTGTGAGACAGAATCGAGTTTATAGACTCAACAATCTGTGTTGGGTGGACATAAAATTAATTTTCTATATAGGAAAGTGCATCCTGCTCCTTAGTCGACTTTTTCTATAGGCAAACTGCCAGCTTAAACCTCTGGCAGGTTCCTATAATTCTCAGTATTTGGACCTTTATGAGTACTGTTAAAGCTGGTCAACATGTTCCAAAAACCTGTTCCCCTTTGAAAATGAAGGCTGACTGATGTGTCTCACTAAAAGTTATGATTAATATCATTTGTGCATTCCAGCAAGAAGACAAAACAATTTTTCTTTTCCAGGTCAGTATAAATCTCTGTGTCTTAAAGTTATTCCCCTGCTTCCAATCTCTCATTTCTTTACTTTCCTGTGCTTCAGACTCAGATCGTATTTTCTACACTGACCTTTGCTGCTACAGTATGGTCTGGAAACAACTTTGGCAATTTACTTCCAAAGAGAAAAGGTGCCCAAAATGTCTTCCTTATAGATACAACTTGTGGGATGGCCATCTTGACAAACATAGAATAAATAAATAAATAAATAAATGCAAATGTGGAATGTTCCAGTTTGTCTTAGATTTTTTTTTTTAACTTGGAAAAGTTCCAAATCCTAAAATCTTCATTCCCATGTGTGAGGAAGGCAGCTGAATTTGTGACTTTTGCGTGTGATAGGCATTTTATGGTCCTGGTCTGCTATAAAACTGAAGTTTAGGTTATCACATGGTAGCAAATCGCTTTGGGCTTCACACTTCCGTCAGTGCGTGTGGTTTTCTGGGTGGGCTCAGACTCTGCAGCAATTTCTCAGCATTCAGTTGAAGTCACTGCAACTTGCAGCAGTTTATCTCAGTCAGATCTGCATCCTAAACTCTAATGAAAAACAGAGGGAATACAGCCACCTTTACTGAAAATGAACACCCCAATAGAGCATATGCCATCCTTAAAGAGAATCACAGAATCGTAGAATCACTGAACAGAATCATAGAATTGTTAGGGTTGAAAAGGACCTTAAAAGTCATCTAATCCCAATCCCCCTGCTGTGGGCAGGGATGCCATTCATTAAATCAGGTTGCTCAGGACCCCATTAAACCTGGCCTTGACCACTTTCAGGGATGGGGCATCCACAGTGTCTCTGGGCAACCTGTTCCAGTACTTCAGCACCCTCTAAGAGAAGAATTTCTTCCTAACATCTAATCTAAACCTGGCTTCTTTCAGTTTAAAACTTGGACCTGTCACTATGTGCACAGATAAGAAGTCCCTCTCCTTCCTCTTTATAAGCCTCCTTACGGTATTAGAAGGCTGCAATGAGGTCTCCCTGGAGCCTTCCCTTCCCCAGGCTGAACAACCCCAACTCTCTCAGCCTGTCTCTGTAGAAGAGGTGCTCTATTCCTCCCGTCATCTTTTTTGCTCTCCTCTGGACTCACTCTAACAGGCTGACATCTTTCTTGTGCTAACTACCCCAGACCAGGTGGGGTCTCAAAAGCTCAGCTCATCATTTACCAGAATTTAAAATGGGATCATCTGTGATGCTACACTGCTTGTCCTCCTGCGTGCTGGCCTGGTTACCCAATAGTCCTTCACAGTACATCCAGTATTCAGATTTGTAATGATTTCAGGTCAGCTGACCTGAGGTGGAAGTGGCTTATTCCACTGTATAGCAAAAGAAAAAGTTATCACGTCATGCCTGTGGGTACTCACAAACATTACCCTAGTATGGTTTTAGATGACTGCCAGGGCAATCCATGGCTAAAGAGTGTGGAGAGTCCGTGATCTGCCCTGGCTTGCAGGAAGTGGTGTACGCATACATATCACTAAATCTGGAGAAAAAATTGACCTTGAAGCAGCACGGAAGCTCTACTGAGCAGGCGTATAAGGGGATTTTTTTCATCTCATCTCACAAATCCACCCTGTATTCTCACCAGCTGTGCTCAATCTCTGATGCTCGGGAGGAAGGCGAGAGAAAGCCCCAGGACTCCCTGTGCTAATTGTGGGGGGAAGGAACCTGCCTGAGTCCCAGAGCCAAAGCCCTGAAGGAAGAGACCTGATTATACTCTGCTTTTCACGCTGAGCTGTAGGGGTTAGGAGCACACACAGGATGAGGACGGCTTCATCAGCAATCTCTTCACAGCGGAGAGACAGGCTCCTCTCCTCCCCTTGGAAGCGTGTTTGCACACAGGAGCAGCGGTCGTCCCATTATTTATGCCACGCTAAAGAAGTCCTAGGCTCTTCCCTGACTGACGTTTGCTAGATAAGATCGTAGGTACAAAACACCCTTCGCAATATACAGTAACCTTTAAAGACACGCCGGCCACCTCCTCTTCTCTTCGGCGTGCCAGGCTGGTGGAGCGGGGCAGGATGCTGTAGCGAGCACCCCGGCATCGGGACGCTCCCTGCATGTTAATGCCGAGGGTGTTTGTGCTGAGCCTGGCGGCGGCAGCGAGCGCGGCTCCGGCAGTTTCCATGGTGCTGTCATGGTGCGCTCTCCCCACACCTTCACTTATCAGCATTTCCCACCCATCCTCCTCCCTGTAATATGCTGCTTGCTCACCCCGAAAGGTCAGCCATTGTAATGATGATTTTAGCAGGGGGAGGCAGGGAGGCCGAAGGGTGAAAAGGTGAGCTCTGAGCAGCGATGTGCGTGGGAACCGGGGGCTTGCCTTGCGCTGCACAATGAGAAATTAGAAAGCTTCCCCTCGAGGGAGCGGTGCTCATCAACCCCCTCTCACTTCCCAGGCCGGCCGAGTCGGATGCCCTGATGGAGTTAAAAAATGTTCATGGGAAGTGGCTGGAGACCCGACTTTAAATCTTCAGCATCTCATCGGCAATTGATGTGTCAGTGCGTGGAGGGACGAAGGGACTGCTTCTGCCCACAGAGGAAACTGATACAAACGCTTCCAGGCATCTTTTTTGTTTTTCCATTTCCCTCCTGCCCCCTCCCAGCAAGCCCAGCGCTCGTTTGCAGATGGAAAGAGACAGATTTTTCCTCTGACTTTCATCCTATTGACTGCCGGAGTAAAGCACTGCATCTCTTAACTGCCTTCCTTTCTTTCTTTTTATAGGACAGCTTTCCTGCACGTTTTGGAGGAGTCCATTTTGTCAATCAGCCCTGGTACATCCATGCCCTGTACACACTAATCAAACCGTTCCTCAAAGACAAGACAAGGAAAAGGGTAATTAGATGGGGGTGGGGGTGAGGGTGGAGAGGAACCTGCAGACCTGGATTAGCCAAGTAGCTAGCTGCTTGTTCGCTTCTTTTTCTCTCTGCATTTTCCATACGGTATAAGAGAACTGCTGCTGTTATTAAAAGCTAGAGTTTGGAATGGTCTGGATTGAACGAGTAACTCAGCCAGGGACCAGGAATCTGTTATCACTAACAAAGCGTGGATACATTTTGCTGGGACATGCTGAGGGATAGAGAGAATTGGCAATGTGGAGGGATTATCAGGCCTGGCTGAAATTACTTGCAAGCGAGGGAAACTTCAGCTCAACTCTTTTTCTGGGAATAAAAATTCCTATTTTGTTCTTTCAGCAAGGGTGACGTTTTCACATGATTATAACTCGGTTTCACAGAAAGTACCCATGCCTGAAGGCTGTTTGCTCACACTGCAGAAGAGGCAGATCTTCTCCACTGAAGCCCAAGTGAATTGGTGGTCCTGCAGACATCCTAGCTATTCGTTCTCTTCAGCCTATCAAACAACAGCTGAATAATCCCTCAGGAGGCCCCAGAGCCCACCCTGAGCTGTGTCTGACTAGGCAGGACAAGGGTAGGACCAACCTGAATGCAAAGAGGGCTTAGAGAAACAAGTGCTGCTGAACCAGCACAAAGTGGTGACACAGCCTGATACACCCCTGGGAAATGTCTGTCCCGGGGTGCAGGGCTGGTGGCCCTCTCAGACGCTGAAGTTCTACTCTTCATGTCTGCTTCCAGTGTCACCCTTTTCTTCTCACTGTTCTTCATGTAAGCCTCTATTCTCTTACAGTAGCAATCATCAGTCATAATTCCTGACTTCCACTTCTCCTGATCTGGCACTTAAGAAACTGAAATTGTCACGTGTCAAAAGCAAGCGAATCGGAGTTTTCAGAAGTGTTAGTAATGCCAGCCTAATTCTTCAGCTGCCCACCCCAAAGTCAATCTCCCCTCTTCTGCCAACTGTCAGCCCCGAGAGCTTTTGAAATTCCCACCTGAAACTGCAGTGTCAACTAATGACACTCCACACCTCACTAGTGCTGCTATTATTGTACTTAACGAAGTAAGGAGTCGATGATGACTTTGAACTTTCTTTTTTATTTATTAAAGATCTTTCTGCACGGTAACAACCTGAACAGCCTTCACCAGCTAATACACCCCGAATGCCTGCCCTCTGAATTTGGGGGGACTCTGCCTCCCTATGACATGGGGACGTGGGCCCGAACGTTACTCGGTCCCGACTACAGCGATGAAAACGAGTACACCCACACCTCCTACAACGCCATGCACGTGAAGCACGCATCCTCCAACCTGGAAAGGGAGGCCTCGCCCAAACCCATGAAAAGGTCAGTACTGCCTTTGAAATCAGCTCTTACTTGGCTCTCTGAACAGGTTTGGCATAAATCTCACAAGAAGGGCTCATCTGGCTCGAAGAGAGGCTGCAGTTGGCAAACGTCGATGGTAAGGAGCACAGCACTCTGGGCTGTGCTTGTGGTGTGGTGGGAGAAAGGAAGCCTCTCAGTGGAACCGTAATTACTTGTCTGATTACTGTGCATGAAAATGAGAGGAAATTAATGAGCCCCTGCACAGAGCATTACAGAAAGTACATCAGGGTGAGATGCTGTCCTGCAGGGCACAGCGCAACCAGCGGCACCGCTTCAGAGCTGGTCCCTATTCTTTGCCGCTGCTTTGCTGCTGCTGACCTGGTTGTTATCCATGAGGGATTTACCTCCTCTGAAAAGCAGCTTTTGTACGATGAACACCACTGCCCTCTAAAGGGAAAAGCAGTTGGTCTTCTCCTTCTGCTTCTGCTCCCACTTGCTTTGCAAAGCCCTGCAAAGGCAATTGCAGAGCTGCTCTTTTAAGAGCTCTGATTTTAGTTCTAGTGATTGTGCATTCAGCTCTGAATGCTCAAAATTCTGGAGAGTGTTACCCTCAGTAGTTTGGACTGATTGTGGGGATGGGGTCAGGAAGTTGGATACCTGGCACAGGGCTGTGGGTTGTTGGCTCAGCCAACACCAGCTGCAGTGAGTGATGGCTGTGTAGGCTCCCCTGTGTGAGTGTACCACCTGCACTCGCCTCACCCTTGGCATCCCACTCCACTAAACTGCTTTCCGTGCAGATCGCAGTGATGCTCTCCTTGCTGCTGCCACTTGATGAGTGCAGTGCTCACAGGCACGGCGTCACTCTCTGTGACAGGGAGAGGCCATCATTTTGTCACAGCAAAATCAAAGCTGACAACACAGACGAGCCATAATGTCATGCAATTAATTTTGAAAGTCTTTCATCTTCAGAGGGAAAAGAAATGCATTCTTGATTCACAGCTCCCTCCCAGGTCAGAGGGATGCCACGCAGCTGTGTCTGCAAAGTGAGGCCTCGTGCTGGAAACACTAACACTCATGACTGACTTCAAGAGCCCACAGGGCCACAGGACTGCCAGGCTATGAGCTGCAGCCTTGGCATGAAGAGGGGTGGCCACCTACATTGTCAGCAGATCTCACTACTGACCACCAAAGCTGGGAGCAGCATGAGTTTACAAAGCCTGTCCCAGAGAGCCGAGTTTAAATGAATTTATTTCTAATAAATATTGTCCATGAAACACACTGAATTATTTTAGAAAAATACTAAATATTTCATTATTATTAAAATATATCTCCATTTATGTAGCTTTGTAGAAAAAATCTTCAGTTTCTTAAATCTCCAAATATGTTGAGAGCTGTTCACAGGTAAATCTTTGCTGAGGATCTGATCCTTGGCTGCAAAGAAGGGAGGGTCTTATTGTGCCCTCAGGGGAGAACTTCGGCTTGAAAATTAGTTCAGTGCCAGAAAATCTTGCCTTGAGGCAAAGCCTTCTTTTATAATCTGTTCACTAATACAAAAGTGCACTAATACAAATATGGGGAGTGGATGAATCTAATTTGTCATGTTGCCTCTGGGCAGACTAGATCTAACTTTTAGCCTAATTTCATTACTCGGCGGTTAAGTCAACCATCTGATCTTGCACCCCGTGGTCATTACTTGCTGTTAAAGGTGAAAAGTTCACAGCTTCAACAGTTTTTCTCCTATGAGTATTTGCTTTGATTGTTCTTGCCCTGAAATTATGATTTGGCCCAAGCATAGGTAAAAGTCTATGTTTAGAAAGCATGATTGTGTGCTTTATTAGATTTATTAGACCAGATTTATATCTAAGGCTTCTTAAAAGGTCTCCAGATTTCCACCAGCATTACCTGTCTTTATGTATCTCCCCTCCTGGCCTCTTTTGGTTCATATATCTCTAACACAATGAGAAACTCAGGCCGCGGCTGAGATTCCTGGATATTCCAGAGAGGTTTACACTAGGCATAGGTGATCCTCTAACGTTATTCTTCATCTTAAATATAACTCCCTCACAATCGTTCCATCATTTTTTTCCCTTATTAAAACAATTTCTATTTTTTTTGAAAATCTCTCCTCTGCTCCTCCTTTCACAGAATACACTCTTAGGTAACACGTTAATTTTGTGTTTCTCTGATGAAATGATTTGTTTAATAAAAAATAAAGGTCAAGGTCACTGACTTTTTCTTTAGCAGTCATGTTCCTCTGAAACGGACAAATATAAAAAAAACCTGAACCTTCTTGGGTTTCTGCAATTTAAGGCTGAAAAGCCTTGCTGAACAATTATGGCACTTTTCCTCTCTGACTTCCCAGATATCACTGCAGGTTTACCTGCCCAGTAACTGGCTGCAGGGGAGGGCAGTGCTTATGAGAGCTGGATTTACCCGGGAGGCTGGAGCTCCAGTGGTTGTTTCCCACCGTGGCACTGTCCTGCTGTGTGAGAAGGTGCAGAGCTGCAGCCCCTCCTTGGCTCTGTGGCAACTTGCTGTAGAGCCCATCCTTACTAAAGCTTCCACTGGACCAGCACCCAGAATCTTTGAGTTCAGTGCTGCTATAAGAGCTGAGAGTCTTGCATTGTGACCACTGAGAAGTGTCCCTGTAAAATTAAATGCCACCATCCACTATACCTGGAGAGAAGCTCACCCTTGGCACCTGCTCCAAAAATAGTGTCTCGCAATTTTAGTAGCAGAGATGCTGAGGAATCAAGATATAAATTATATATCTGGAAGAAAAGTGCCAGGAAATGGAATCAGAGAATAGCTGACCAAAATACTATTGTAGCCACTTAACCTATATTAGCAAATAAATGCAGAAGGGGAGAAGGAGGCCATTTTCAAAATGTGCCTGAGACCAAACTGAAAACTAAAATAAATCTCCAAATGCAGACCAGGAAAAAACGCGGCACCAAGCAGCAATGAGAGGGGCTGAAGCTGGAGCAAGTACCTGCCTGTAAGTCAGCTTCAGGACTGACAGCAGGGCTTTGGCTCCTGTCATCAGGGCAGGTGCATATAAATTAAAACAAGTTCACCTGAGAATTGTGGGGAGGATGAGGAAAGTGGAGAGCATATTTTTCCAAAAAGAAGTTATAGAAGACAGTGGTTTGTTCAGAGAGCAAAAGTTGAAGTGGATTTGAAGGGAATAAAATCTGGGGAGAGAGAACAGGTAATTGAGAAAAAGGACAACTTAGGCATGAGATCAAACGGGTATAAATTGATCAAAATATACCTTGGCTGCAAATTAGAGTTGGTTTGCTAGTCATCAGAGGCCAGAAACAGCGTGCCAGGATGACAATCTAACAGACACAGGAGTGAAAGACTAATGTGAAGGGGCTGCAGGAGATTAGATTTGCATAGCAAAGTCTCATTAGATTCCAACTTCTGCTCCATTTAACAGCAATGGAACCAGAACATTATCTTCTTCCCAGTCACAGGCAGGGGTGGTTTTCCCTGTGACTTGAACTTGCACAAGATTTGTTCTCAAGAAAGAGTCCTGGTTAACTTCAGAGAATGGAGGTGTTGTAGATGGGGAAAGGATTGAAAATCCTCTTAGAGAGACTGCCACTGACTCTAGTCAGTGACGTGATCTTGAAAACGTTGAGATTTGACAAGTGTCTGTAATACGGAAAATCTTTAATCAAAACCATTGCAATTTTTCCACCAGCGGCCACATGAAGTCCCCCTGGAGCAAAACCAAAATAGTGGAAATGGCACTCTCATCTGCAGTATTATCTAGGACCCCAAGTACTGTATGAACAGATGGGAAACAACGCAAAACAGCTGATGACTCCACATAATGAGTCTTAATGACCGGGGGGGAGGGGAGGGGGAAGCAACAATAATAAAAACACATTTTAAATGTATGTTTATTAAGATTCAGCTCAGTGAAGTCTGAAATGGGCAAGGTAGTAAACATGCAAACCAGCATTAATACAGCAAACTAAGTTTAATCTGAGAGCCTGGCTGCATCCATGAGACAGTCCTGGGATCAGCAATGGCAACAGACCCTTCCCCTGTCTTGGGCCATCCCTTCTGAAGGATCTGCATCCATGCAGGGATCCTGTCACTTAAGAGCTTGGGATTTCAGAGCAACGTAAATGGTGCAAAAATTTTGAGCACAGGGAAGAATATCACCTACCTTTCAGCTGTGGCCAATTCTTCTGTGATCTCTGCTGGTCAGAAAGTGGCTATAAGTCAACAGGGAGCTACACAAAAGCAAAGCATTTGCCTGAGGCATTCATGCTGGCTTTTGCTGATGAGCTGTTGTTTTTAGAAACAGCTGGAGGTTTTATCTGGGTATGCAGTTTAACGACTAGTTATGGTGGATGGTTAAGCCTAGCAGTTAAAGAGTCAGAGACTGCGCTCAGCACATCACTGTGCCAATAGGGTACATTTTTTAGCCCGTTTCTCCCAAAAGAGAGAAAGGAGATCCATGTCTGTAGCTATTTGAGTACCTAAAAGCAATGGGTGAGCATCCCCACATCCTCAACATGGAGAGATGGATTCAGTGACTGGGGGGAATGTGAAAGAGCTTCAGTTCTCTGAAGTTTCCTTTTTTCTCCAGTGTCACCCTTGCTCTTACACTCGGGTCCAGCAGCAACAAGTAAGGTGTAGCAGCATGTTACCTCTCTGTGCCTCACTTTTCTTTACAAGAACTGCCCTTCTTCAGCTGCATCTGGGTCACTTCTTGATGTCTGAACTTGATCTTCAGTCCAAGTGACAAAGACTGTTCTCTGCCTTTGCTTGTCCCCTGAACAGCCTGGGAGCTGAATGTTCCTTCTCTGCTCTCCCAGGCATCAAAAGAGCACTTGCTTTTAACATGCTGCCAGTGCAAATGGGTTTGAAAACCTACTGCAATTCAAAATTACCTTGCAGAGAACGGAAATTTTACCTAACAACTTCATACATATTCTGGCCAAACAACCTGGGTTGTTTAATGAAACTTATTTAATCAAAGTTTAATTGATGACAACTTTATTCAAATTTCGGGTTAAAATTATTCTTAGGATAACGTGGGTTGCAAGAGCATTACTATCACTGAGTCAAGCTTATCAGAGGCTCAGTATATCCAGAGTTAGAGTAAAACTTTAAAGTAGAGCCAAGTACACTAGTTACGAACTGGTACAATCTGCGCATCAAGACACTGTTATGTTTTTCAGTTGTGAAATAGAAACTTATAGAATCACAGAACTGTAGAATAATTTAGGTTGGAAAATATCTTTAAGATCATCAAGTTCAATGTTAACCCAAGTCCACCACTAAACCTTGTGCCTCAGCACCACATCTACATGTCTTTAAAGACCTTCAGGGATGGTGTCTCCACCTTTTCCCTGGAAAGCCTGTTCCAATGTTTACAACCCTTTCAGTAGAAAAAATTTTTCTTAATATCTAATTTAAACCTCACCTGTTACAACTTGAGGCTGTTTCCTAAAGGACTAAAACACCTAAAGACTCAATGGCCTGACTAGTGGTTCATCAAAAGCCCCCATATTGTGCATTTTGAAAATGTAGTGGAAAAAACCTGTTGGAATGCATTGCTCCATTGCCCCACGATGCTGAGGTAGAGCATGTGGATTTTTATGTCCCAGATTAGAGCGAAAGGATTTTAAAGTACAGATGAGGGTGTAGCCATTATTGCCTCCTGATGTGTGTGTTTTCAATAGCCCTGATATGAACTCACTGCTGAAATTAATTGCCGTTTCTCAGAAATGGGATCCTGCTTCCAGAAAGAAGGATATTACAACTAGTACTCACTAATGCCGACTGGAATAGTTTTAGAACCAAAAGGGGCCATTCATGGGGGTGACTTATGTAAGGTTTTTATTTATTCAGACTTGTTTCTCCATGTGCCCAGCTGGGTTGTGCGAGGCAGACCTTTCTAGTTGTTATCCTTAGTGTGACCTTAATGTTCCTTTGCCATATGTTTCTGCTTTTATGGGTCATGTTTTATGCCGGTTCACAGTCAGCACCAATTTACTGCAGAAGTAGTAAAATACCAGCAAATAAAAATCAGTATGAAAATGTGTGAACACTTCCCACTGCTCACGGATGGCACCTGGGTTGCTCTGCTTGTAGCTGGGGTGCATTTCTGCTTGTGCTGGGGGAAAAGGGAAAAACTTGTGATAAAATAGCTCTATAATACACAAGACCCACAATGCAAGGCATACATTCACTATTTTATTATAAATTATTTCAAACAAAGGAGAATTTCTGAATACTTCTGCAGAAAGGCTTCCCCCATACACAGATGATGAATGAGGCACATATTGTTAGTAAAGCAAGCGTCCAGGGACATGCATATTATGTAATGTATGCCTTATCTAGTAATATAAATTGTTCGCTGTTAAACAGTTTTATAACTTTTAAACAGAATCCAGTGAGTACATCAGAAGGAAATGGAAACTAACTGGTGGATCTGGCACATTAGCAGGTCCTAGAGAGAGTACAAGGGAGATGTTGCAAAATTTCCTCAGGAACCCGTAGCGAGAGAAGTCAAGCCAGGAATCTGAGTTGCAAAGCCACAGCTGAACCAAGGAGAGGACAAGGCAGGAGCTCAGTTGCTCCCTGGGGGCACTGACAGCACTGGTTTCATTTCATCTCTTTGCAGCACTGAATTCCCAGTGCATGGGTGCACAAACACAGGCTAGAGGTGGGAATGGCAGAACCAATGCTGTTCAGGCTGCCTAAAATATTGCATTGTAAATTATGTCTTCAACTGGCTATAAATTTGCCAAAAGTTTAGTAGTTTAGATTAGAGACATGACACTTAATAAAACAAATGGTTTTACACTGCTTATGTCTTTTGCTGTCCTGTGAAAAATCCACCTACATCTGGCTGAGTTACAAGCCTTTGAAAGGGCAATTCACACATGCCCTGTAGAAACATATTTAATTTTAGCATTTAGTGGCCCCACAGATTGCCTCATGCTTTAGCTTGGCCTCCCAGCATAAATAAACTTGTTCAGCTTGAGTTGACGCTTCAGTGCCCACAATGTGCATCTCCTGCCTAGGCCATGGGGTGTAGAGGGCTTTCGCAATTACAACTTTTACTTGTGATCACGGTTGTCCCTGCACCAGGCCAATCTATGGCAAGATGTGGGGCCAGGATTTGGAAGACTGACACCTTATGCTCTTAGGGCTTCATCCCCCCTGCTGTTGGCAGGAGTATTGAAGAGCTGAGGCTTTTAGTGGTGAGCCCATCTGGAGTACTGGACACTTGGGTCACTGGGATGGGAGCCACAAGGCAGACTGAAAGACAAGGTAGGCACAAAGGACAGGAAGCAAATGGGCTAGGACACACACTTGGTGGGCAAGCAAATGTCTGATGGAGACAAGGAATGATCCTGCGGTTCAGCCTGTTGGGTGCAACCCTTGAGAAGCAGATCCTGCTCTCCCTCTCCCCCTGAGTCCCTGTGTCAGCCTGGCAAGTAGCTTAAGCCGAATTTCACACAGATGGTGAGATTGCACATTGCTTATTTTCAACCTGTCAAGCTATAGATTTTGGGGTCTCATTTCCAGAAATAGCCAGCACTGGCCTGCAACAGCACATGTGCTTTGTACACACAAGCTGCCGCTTCAGGCAGAGGGCTCTGCAAAATCAGACCTTCAGCACTGGGCACCCCATTAGAGGAATACTTGTACCCTGATTTCACTGTGTTTCAGCTCTCCAAGTGCAAAATGAAAATGAAAATGAAAATCAACTCTCACGGTCATGCTATGGCAGTAAATGAATTAGCATTAAAGAGGCACACAAGTACTGCATTGATAAACGCCACAGAAAAGCTCAGGAGAGAATTAACAAAGGCTATCTTCAGAGCAGGCTTGGACTAATATGCAGCAAATGTGTCACAAAACCACACACTGAATCACCAGAAGAAAGCAAAATAAAAAGCCACTTACTAGCACAGCACTGTGTATGCTGAGCACTGAGGGAGGAAAGAGCCCTCTGAGAAAGAACAGTGTGTGCTCCTGGGGCCAGGGCGCAATGCACGGGTCACAACACCCACACACACCTGGACAAGTGACTGCTGCTCCCACAACCTACATTTTGGCTTCTTACGCTGTGGTGGTGTTCGACTTTCCACTCTAAATAGTACATCTGCAGGGTTCATGCTGTAGTGCTGTTCTTGTGAAGGACAGGAAACTTTTGATGAATGACAGTGGAGTAGGAAGACCGATCCCCTTTGCTCTTAGGGCTCTGTCCTCCCTGTTTTTGCCACGGTGAAGAGACTATGACGCAGTGGCTGATCTGGTTGAGATGCTGAGCACCGGAGTCACAGGAATGGGAGCAAAAAAAAGGCAGACTGGAAGATGAGGCAGGAGTAAAGGACTGGATTGTCTGAAAAAAGGGACTGGAAGCTGTTGGGCTTGACAGAGAGCTTGGTGGGCAAGGAAATGGGGATAAGCAGGAAAAGCATGAGTGGTGACGACAAGTGCATGTGTGTTCATGTGTGAATATTCATAAAGTGTGAGAAGAAATTTTGTTCATTCCCTGGACTGAAATTCTTTTTTGGATATCAAATCCTGCACACTTCATAAAAACTGCGGACTCTGATGTAAATTGGTGTTTGCTGCCGCAGTGTTGTCTTTATTTGATCCTATGACTAGGCTTACCATATCATAGGTGACATACTGGATTCCAGAGGACTAAGGGTCGTCCAGAAACTTCTACCTGAAGCAGGTGCTCTTATTCCTTCTACAAGGAAAAAAGCATGTGGAAAACTCAATCTATAGCAGAGAAAGGAAATGGACAGGAAAAGCTCCCACCCATGCCTTTCCCCTGCCCTGGACTGAGGCAAGATCTTGATGGAAGCTCAGAACATTTAGGAGCAGGTGATATCAGGCAAATCCACACTGATGAAAAAGGACTGAGATGTGCACCCTAATTCCAAGGCTGATGGCACGGAACAACTCCTGCCCACATTTCTCAGGGATAGGCCCTGCCAAGAGGAGTCTGGCTGCATTTGCCCTGCATATGTTCTGGTCCCATCTGGGTCTTGGTGGCCTGGAGACATGAGAGTGTACATGCTGTGTCAAATACTTAAGCATTTCTGTATGTTTATACAATTCAGAGTGCCTGCAATAAATTGATAACTTGTCATAGCCCATCAGAAACCTGTTTATACGTCAAGTGCCAAAAGATACACACTGCATCCTTGGAGAGTAGTGTGGGCTAAGGGACGGGTCAGGACTGGGTGCTCAGACAGCCAGGCCATGGTTAGAGCCAAACGTGGTGCAGTGTCATCCCCATCCCTCTGTGCGCACCCTGCAGTGGCTGTGCTCGGGGTTTGTGGTGGAGAGAAGCACCAGCTGTCGGGAACAAAGGGGCATAGCGAGAACTGGTGAGCACAGGGAGGATGAGGGGTCTTGTGCTGGGGTTGACTCTGCAGCAGTTGCCAATTTAGTGGTGCCGGTGTACTCACAGAATCTTCTTCACACATGCAGTTACAGGTCTGGGTGAGGGCTGCCCCTGACTTTGATGTGCAAAGGCACTCCTCAGAGACCTCTCACTAGGGTGTGCTCACCATCAGGGAGAAAGGTGGTCACTGCTGCCACAGTGGCCACAAAGTCAGCTTCCATTTGGGAAGTGCAGAAACTTGTCAGCACTGTCCTGAGGGCTGAGCCCTGGGCTGGCAGTAAGGTTATGCCAGAGTCTTCATGCTGCTCTTGCCCCTGACTCATCATGCCAGTGGATCACTTCACAGCCCACCTGGGCCCCTAGGCATTGGTGCTGCTGCGTCTCTTTGAAGTGCTGCGGTTGGTGCACCAAAGCTGCCCCTCTGGGCAGGCCTCTGCAGCACAACACTGCTGTCTTAATGCAGAGCTGTGAGCCAGCACCAGTGTAGAAGCTGTAGAATTGCATTTGCAAGAGATTTGAGCAGGGCTTGTGTTCCTGGGCAGAGAACCGCATGCCATGGCTGCTGCGCAGGGGTTGTGCACTGCTGAGCAGGGCTTGCTTCATCTACCCACACCATCCGGGGAGCATTTCCTTTTCAAGCACGTTCAGTAACAAAAGGGCACCTTTTGCCACAACTACTGGACACCTGCACTGTTTCTGTGATACCGAGGAGAAAGCCTTGTTTTTCCCAACTGATGAAGCCATACACTCGAGTGAGGTGTGTTTCACCCCCGTCTACTGATGGAGGGAGAAAGGCAGACAAAGAAATGTCCCTCAGACCTTGTTAATACAAACATTCGTGAGTGTGATTTTAAAAAATACTTATAATGTTCTGTACAGGGAATGAATACTTGGGAGATGAACAGCCCTAAGGTACTGATGAAATCTGAATGGAATTTAAGGGAAATGAGCAAATGGGAGGTGAGAGGTAGAAAACAGAGCCACTCAAAGTGCCCTGCAGCATGTCACTCTCAGAGCTCAAAGCCTCCTGCGTTTAGGGAAGAAACCATGCTACCCTCCTCTTTCCCTCACAAACCCCCTGAAAGCAAGCCTAGCAAAAATACGTCCTCACTCCTGTGGGCTGCAGCACATCAGCATTCCTGTGAAGAAAAGCATAAAATGAGGGATCAGATCTCTTAAGACAAACATGCTGTGATACGCTGCCACTTATTGTTACCTCAGCCCAGGACTTTGTACTGTATTTTTGACGGGAAACGAAACTGATACCCAACAAACATCGATTCCTGTGAGCTGACTGACTGCAGCTATACTCTGACAAGGGCCTTCTGAAAACATCACAGTTAGGAGGTCTGCATCCAGTTTTCTTACACGGTTTTTGACTGAATTGGAGAGAATTGCACAAAAGTGGCCACACACATAAAGCCATCTGTTCTCTTAGATATTGATGTACATACCTATGCAGTGCTGTCATTTGAAATATATGGCCAGCCTGCTGGAGAAACAGCTGGGTACTGTTGATTTTCCAGACTTCCAAATATTCTTGCTGAACAGTAAAACAACCATGGGGGGTTTGATTGATGCTTTAAATGGACCACACTCAAATGGTACCTAGGGTTCAGAAGGGAGACTGAGAATTCATTTCTCTTTCCATTTTCATTTTGTTCTCCTAAGCAAGGTTACCTCGCCTTGGAATCTAGATTAGTAGTCTATGGGTATTGACTTATCTTCTAATTACTTCAGATTTAGCTCCTAGTCCACTGTGATCATGTACTCTTACAGGACCTTAATCTCCCATGTGGCTCACTTTAAAGAAAGACAGGCAGGGCCTGCCAGCTGAGGGCAGTGATCCTATCTGTGTGATACTAACAATTGTCTACCTGTGTTAAAATTTAAGTCAACCAGATCCTCCACAGCCAAGCATCTTTCAAACTGGTTACTGAGAATTTTTAGCTGAGAAAGGAAGGAAACTAGAAGGTTTTGAATTCAAATATACTCATTTATAATTCCAGAGTTGCAGCACACACAGGACAAGTTTCACATTTCTAGTGAGTGCTGAAGATGAATATTGAAGGTGTGAGGCAGTTGTGGCTATGATACGTAGGAAACATTGCCTCATAAGTCATGAAAACTGTTCTTCCTGGTTTTAACAGATGAGAACTCATCAAAACAGGGACTTGAATGTAAGTAACCCATGAATCATATGTTTAGAACAAGTCAGATGAATTGCACCCCTAAAATGCATTTTTCTGCCATTTATAGCACAGAGTGCTATATTTCTCTGCCATTTATAGCACAGAGTGACCATAGATGTCTGACGATGAGATGAATCAAAACACAAGTGACTAAAATGTATTGACAGGAGAAGGCCAATGCAATTTCTGTTTCCTGCTTAGGTGATGAGTTCATATCTGGCCCAGGTCAAAATGACTCAGACATTTCTTGCACATTACCAAGTAGCTGCATTCATCCTGCAAAGTATAATTAAATGGTTTTAGGCACTTTGATGGCCTCTTGGCCTCCATCTGTTACTCCAGAAGGACATGAGTTCTCTACAAGTCTTTTATAAAACCCACAGCTATAACCTTCAGTTATCTAATCAGTCTTCTGGATACCCTACAGTGCCTTAAATGGCCATAGATATCTATGTTTAGCAGCTGAATGTCATCCATACTGTGAAAGTTGACACCCCAAAGGTATAATCAACTTGTAAAGAAAATAGTTGCACTATCGAGATAAAAAGATGAATTTGGATGGTACAGGGAAGCTGGTATTTCTGTGGGCACAGAATCACAAGAAGGTTGAGGAAGAAACCTCTGGAGATCTTCTACCCAATCCCCTGCTCAGTGTAGGGTCAGCTAGAGTAGGCTGTCCAGGATTGTGCCCATCAGGATTCTGAGTATCTCTAAGGAGGAATACTCCACAACATCTCTGAGCAATTTGTTTCAGTGTTTGTCCATTCCCCAGTAAAAAATGGAAGTTCCTGTATTTCCATCTGTGCCTGTTGCCTCTTCTGTCACTGAATATCACTTAGATGATTCTTTTGTTTTCTACTGCTCCACTCCATCAGGTATTTGAACATATTGATATGGAAAGGCAGCAAAACAAAAACACTTTTTCTGGTGCCATGAACAACTTCTGCTGGCCATGGGATACCACCAGAAGAGTATTCACTGCATTGACAGGGCCAAAGCTTAAACCCTGTTTGCCAAACAAGGGAAGTTTTGTACTGCTCAATTACCATTTAAAATCAAAATGGCTTAAACTATTGTGCAAGAAGGTGCTTTGGATGCAACGATGGTTGCAATTTACAAAGACGAGTCAAGGCAAAGGTACTTTGGTGTCTGACTGCAATTTATTTTTCAATAGGAGATTAAGGTGCAATTGGATATACACATACACATTTTCAAGAACCATGATCAGATTCTCTTAAAAATTTGAAATGTGGTTGTAAAGTCCTCTGAATAAAAGGTTAATGCAGCTAAAACAGGCAGTAGTACTTTTAAAATAAGAAGTAGTCTTAGTCCTAGGCTCAATGCTAGAGCCAGCATACAACCCCCCCTAAATACTGTATAACTGGCACATACCTAGAATGTGACTGCTTTCCTTGAACTCAGTATGTGTGCTGGATGCAAAAAAAGCTAGATGAAACCAACACATAGGATGCTCCCTCCAAATAGTATTTGCCTTACATTAATTTCTACAGTCAAAAAATACAGAGGATCTCAGTGCCTAGAGCTGGAAGACCATGACAATGATCAATTCCCAGCTGATCCTGAACTTGTGCGGGATTTGCTGCTCCAGCTGGATCCCTACTAATGGGGCCTGATGGGATTTGTCTGAAAGTCCTCAAAGGGTTATCTGATGTCACTGCAATACCTCTCTAGAGGATTTTTCAGTGGTCTTGGTGATCTGGAGAGGTGTCAGCAGACTGAAAGCTGGCAAATGTCCGAACTTACGAGGAGGGCAAGAAGGAGGACCCCAGAAACTACAGGCCTGTTAGTCTCCCTTCAGTGCCCAGTAGAATCATGGGAAAAAATTATTCTGGGAGGTATTGAAAAACACTTAGAGGATAACATAGTCTTTGGTCACAGCCAGCACAGTGATGAGGAGATAGTTTCGCTTGTCAAACCAGATTTCATTTTACCACAGAGTAAACTACCTAGCTGATCTAGGAAAGCCAGTTAATGAAATCTTTTTGGAATTCAGCAAAGCTTTTGATACTGTCTGTCACAGTACCCTTCTTGACAAAATATCCAACATTCAGCTGAAGAAACACACCATGTGATGGGTGAGCAACTGTTTCACGGGTCAGGCACAGAGTTACAGTGAGTGGGGTGACATCAGACTAGCAACTTGTCACTCGTGGGGTTCTGCAGGGCTCCATCTTAGGCCCTGTACTCTTCAGCATCTTCATTAACAATGTGGATGCAGGACTCGAAGGCATACTTACCACAATGACTGGGGGAACTGTTGACTCCCTCAAAGGCAGGACGGCCCTGCAGAGAGACCTCAACTAATTAGAGAGAGGGGCAATCACCAGCCCTGTGGAGTTTAACAAGGATTCTGCAGCTGGGATGGGGTAACCCTGGCTGTGTGAATAGTGTGGGGAACAAGAGCTTGGAAACAAATGCTGTGGAAAGGGACCTGGGGTCCTGGTCAGTGGCAAGCTGAGTGTGAGTCAGCAGTGCCCTGGCAGCCAGGAGGGCCAAGAACGTCCTAG
Source organism: Mystacornis crossleyi (assembly GCA_013400655.1). Lineage (NCBI taxonomy): Eukaryota > Metazoa > Chordata > Aves > Passeriformes > Timaliidae > Mystacornis > Mystacornis crossleyi. The sequence goes on from VYZQ01055564.1 coordinate 35,502, forward strand.
GGGGCATCAGGCACAGCATTGCCAGCCAGGCAAGGGAGGGGATTGTCCTGCTCTGCTCTGCACTGGGGCGGCTTCACCTCGAGTGCTGGGGGCAGTTTTGAGCACCACTATATAAAAAAGATATTAGGCTATTACAGAGTGTCCAAAGGAGAAATGAGGACAGTGAAGGGACAGGAGAAGAAACTATATGAGGTCACTTGGTTCTTCAGCCTGGAGGAGATGGGGAGACCTCATTGTGGTCTTCAGCATTCTTACGAGTGGAAGTGGAAGGGCAAGTACTGATATCCACTCTCCTAACCAGTGACAGGACCCAAGGAAATGGCATGAAGCTGAGTCAAGGGAGGTTTGTTTTGGGTATCAGGAAAAGATTCTTCACCCAGAGGGTGACTGGGCACCGGAACAGGCTCCCCAGGGAAGTGGACACAGCACCAAACCTGAGAGAGTTCAAGAAGCATTTGGACAGTGCTCTCAGGCACGTGGTGTGATTCCTGAGGTGTCCTGTGCGGAGCCAGGAGTTGGACTTGGTGATCCTGATAAGTCCCTTCCAACTCAGCATATTCTGTGATTCTACAGTTACTTGTCAGTTGAAAATGCTTTCTGCAACTGGGCCTACTGCAAATCATCTTATCTCTGTCATTAAATAAAGAGAATCCTGCTAGCACCTGTGCAAATTCAGGATGTTTTGGGCTGGTGAAATACGCATCTCATGCTAAGGTATTACATTAGATTGTGAGCTGCATTGATTCATATTGTCAAAATCCTTTCCCAACTATCTATATTTTTAATATTTACCATAAATGAAGAATATGAAAAAGGTATTTTTGAATCTTGTTCAGAATTGACTGATTTTCTGCTTTTCTACCTAAAAAGTAAGTTAAAAACAAAACTGGAAACACTTTTCAGCAAAAAAAACCCCCGATGATGTATTTGGAAAATGGAAATCCAAACACAAGGCCTTTTTTTGTGGTGTTTTAGAAAATAGAGATGATTGTTCAAATCATGATTGTACCCTACAGACAGTTATCAGAATTGTTTATTTTAGGGTAGTAATCTAAACATCTTTTAGAAGAAACAGAAAAGAGATTGTTGCTGCAGAGCTTGGTAGATACAAAAATCTCAGTTGGATCCCTCTTCACATTATTCAGGTGGGCTGGGCATAGCATTTGAATCATTTGAATCATTTGGCGTCTTGAATTTGGAGGTCAGGTGGGTTACAACGTACTTACTCAGTGCTCTGGATGTTTTGTTTCCGTGTGGAAAGGAACAGCACAGGATCCGCACACAAATTTTGGGATTATGTTGCTCCCAAGGTGGTGTGCATCCAAGTACCAGTATGGTGAAGAACCCAGTATCTTGCTGTTACAGACGCAAACATTTTTGAGTGTGTAATGAGATGAGAGCAGAGATGATCAGCAGTGATCACAAAAGGAAAAATTGAGATTTTTCACAGTTGACTTAGAGCAGAAACTTTCTGCTGTGTGCTGGCAAATGCTGCATAGGATATACAACTTTTTATATCCATTGAAGGGCTCTGGGTCAGACAGAAATAATACACTGGTGACAAGTATTCATCAGGTACTGTTAAATAATAATTTAATCTGGTAGTCAAAAAGAAAATAAAAACCTGATGATGTTGCAGTTTGAATCCATTCCATAACAGTTTGAAAGCCACATGATTAGTTTTTGCTGCCTCATGCTAGAAATATGTAAATTGCCATTTTGCATAATCTCCCAAATCAGTTGCCTTTCTATATTAAAATGCAATCGTAAATGTTATGCACATCATATCTGTAAAAAATACGCAGTGAAAACATTTGGGCAAACACAATTTCTTTGAAAATTATGGCATAAAATCTTCCCATTGAGCACCCAGTTTTTGTTATCTTTCTTTGGAGATTTTTTTAAATGAAAATTTTTTATTATGTTTTAATGAAAGCTCCAGGCATAAGAATAATTATCATACAAGTTATTCACAGTCATGGTGTTCAGTCCCGCAGTACCAAAGCATGCAATTTATCAAGGATTCTTATCAAAAGAGAGGTGACATCTAATCTCACAAAATAGCTAAAGCATAAATGAACAGTTGGGAACTACAAATGCATCATGTATGGAATAAGAGCTACCCCTAATTCTAAAAGCTATCCGTGAGAAAACTGGCTCTTTATAACAATACTATGCTCTATGTGAATGCCTGGTCTGGATGACTCTATCACCCTTAATGAAAAAGTTCCCTTTCTAAAAGTTCCAGACTCACCCAGTGACCTTGCTCTGAAGCTCACTGTCTCCTCCAAACCGGGAGGCAACTCCTAGCCCAAAACAGAGAAAATGGAGGATAACAAATCTCTGTAACAATGAACACAGCAGATCCTCCTTCCATAGCTCAGCAAGCAAACAGAGCACACAGACCTCAGGAAATGAAATAGTCTTGAATTTTCCCACTATTTTGAGCCCATTCAGCTTCTGTTACTGCAAGAAATCATGATGCTCCCCTTTCTCTAGTGTTTACTTTTTTTCCCGTGTTGGGATTTTTTAAATCCGTTAATAATAAAGGATGAACTATGCTTCCCACACTGAAGACAGAAATGAATTTAAAATGGACTGACTGAATAAAGTTATCCTTCAAGGGTATAGACAGGGAGATAAACTGCAGGACTGGGTACACCAGAAGCTCCCTCATTGGCATATTAACTCTGTCTTCTTTACTGGTCTTGGATGCCTTGTAGAAGCTCTGCCCTGTAAAGCCCTACATCAGTAAAATGTGATTTACCTACTTGTATTTCTCAAGATTTGCAACAAGCACAAGCTGTGACTCACTCCTGCAAGCACCTGTGCAAATGACTTTGCTTTCCAGTGAGCAGTTGCATACAGAGCTTTGCCTAGGAAGACACTGAGCACAAATAGACCTCATGGTATTGCAGGGCCAGGTCTTTAAGTTGCTGAGCATGTTCAGCACTATGGATAGTAGGTAAGCACTAAATATTTTGAAAGAATTTGAGATCACGAGTCACTTCCCTGCTTGTATTTAAAGGAGCATTTCTCAAATTCCCTATGCTTTCCACAGAAAAGAATGAAAAAGCCGTAAAGATGAAAATGGAGTAGAGCAAAGATCATAAAAGGAAGCACGGGGACCCCAAGGAGGTGAGTGCTTCCGCAGCAGTCCTTGCTAGCATGTGTGTTTTCCTGCTTTCAGGTCCCAGTCCGTGGTGGAAGCCGGCACGCTGAAACATGAAGACCCGGGGGAAAGCGAGAACACCCAACCGCTGCTGGCTCTGGACTGAGCTCTCACGTGCCCACCAGAGATCCATGAACAGACTTCCACCATCCCAGAAGCCCACAGAGCACACCACACACAGACACACGCACGCACACACGCGTTTTTTTTTTTTTTGAGTCCTTCGTGTTTCCTGAGCGAGTAACAACTGTCACAGCCATCTGTCCGTGCGGCCGGCGCCGAACGAGAACTGAGAAACTTCTACTGACCCAGGAGTCTGTCCATATACAAAGAATTGAATTTCTTTCTTTTTCTTTTTTCTTTTTGACTTATGACATTAAAATCTTGGAAATGGTGGGACTGCATTCTCTGTTTAAAGGATGTGTCAATATTTTTCCTGAAGACTTCATCAGGGATGCTCATTTTATAGAGGCAAAGGTCATAAGTGTGTTTTAAAGAAAAGCATCTCAAATTTAAACTTTACACTGTAATCAGCAAGTGAAATCTGGGTCAGAGGGCAGAATCATCAGCATCTACAGAGTACTTGAGTTTTACAGAAGGATTTTGCATTTAAAAAAGAATCCCAGTGCCAGCATAATGCCATTCAACATGACACTTTGTGACTGCCTCATCCATGCAGCTTATACAGGGGTCACATTTCAGTATCTAGCAAAAATTGTTCTTAACTTCTCAAGCCCTTCTAAAACAGTCAGCTAAGTGGAACGAGCTGTGTGAGCAGCAGACGCGCACAATTTGAAATGCAATTATTTAATTTTAATGATGTGTTTTTCCACAGCTCAGGAGCCTATAAGACATGTGCGTGTGCATGTGTGTGCACGTGTGAAGGGGGGTTCCAGGGAGACACACTGGACAAATTCAGCAGTGATTAATGGTTCAATCCAGATTGTTTCACTTAGGTCACAACAGCAAATGAAAGCTCTGCAGAGCCATTTACCCCCTTCCCTCCTGCAGTCAGGGAAAAGTGAGCCAGAAAGGTATGCTGATTGCAGATGCAGGCCATGGTTAAAATGAAAAAGGAAAACTTAGAATTAATTATTCAGTGCAAGTTTGTGCTAGAAGGAAATGTTGAAGAACAGAAGAACTGAAATGCCAAAGATCAGTTTGTTATATCTCTGTTTGCTCTAGCTGCAGAGAGTACCACCCCCTCATTGAAATGGAAACTGGATTAAAGAAATAAACGAACAACTTATCAAATTGCATGTGCAGTGACTTTATTTCCTAAAACACTGTACACACTTTTAAGCTTCAATTAAATTGCCATACGTTGACAATTTAATAGAACAAGCAGTTGGCAACAATATATCAAAGGTAGCAGTGTAAACCATACATACAAAATGAGATGATAATGGGCACAAGGGTTTTCAATGTGCACTGGAACACCCACAGATCTCAAGTGTTACACTGAAGTGATGATATAATTCAAGTGGATATGGTCGGCCCTAACGGACTAACAAAATACTGCCTTTATCTACAACAACAATTTATGCCTGCACAGGCCAGAAAGGACATCCTGCCAGATCCCATCAACGCACCTGGGATTTAGTTTTTGTACAGAATAACCCCACGCAGACCAACCTCATACTGCAGCAACATGTCATTGATACAAAGCCTGGCCTCCATGATAGAGAGCAAGTTTTTAAGGCAGTGGATGGTCCCAGCAAGGCAACACAGGAGTCAGAAAAAGAAGCAGAAGCTTGCAGGAATATTAAACAAATAAGATGATGGAGCCCATTTTTCTTTGGGATTTCTTCCATTCCCCCTCCCCTGACATCATCACCACCTCTCACAGGAAACAAGGATGTGAAGTCCTGGTAGCAGCACATAGCTCCCTTCCCTTCCCTGGGCCCACAGAGACTCAAAGGCTTTTGGATTTGTCAAAGAGAATGTGCTTAAAGCAGAAAGCAAAAGCACAAAGAGACAAAAAAAGACAGACATTTGCTATTATACTGCAGCATTAAAGAAGAAATACTTTGGTTTGTGATTTTTCTCTGTTAATACACCTACCCCCACTGCCACTGAATCTTTGTGATGATCTGTTACAATCACTGTTCATTTAAGTGGGTCTTTTTCAAATAAGTGCAAATACCACTGAAATCTAGTCCTGGAGGATCAAACCTCGCAAAGGATTATTTATTTTCTTTAACTGTGATATGAATAAATACATATGATGCCTTGTATATAACTGTATAAAGCCTGCATTTAAATGTAGGCTCTCAACACAGACTCTGTGCAAGCAAGGTAACAACAGGCAGGGTGGAACCCACCTCCTAACATCATGATGGGTACATACTGTGTTACAAACTATATTGCCCTTGTCTGCCATTTCCTTCTGTAAATAAATCTAACAACAACAAAAAAGCAAATTGCAATGGATCTCCATTAAAGAAAACACTTCAATTCACTTCTTCCCTTGGCATTTCCAATGTTGAAAAGCCTTTTCAAGACAAAATACCAGTTGGCAAACAGGAATACCTAAAATAATATGACAGTAATTCACTGCATAATTTCTGCAGTCTGCTCTATATATCCTCCCCATGTATAGAGCTAATCCAGTAACTGTACCTAATGAAATTATCCACTTTCAGCTCCCTGGCAAGTGGGCATAGAATAGATTCACTTCATCGTTGCAGGAACACCTTGTCTTATTTGAGGCACTTAAGATTTTTAAATGGCCAATGTATCATTACACAATCTAATAAACAGTGCTACTCTGGCACACACACATCTTGGGGAGATTAGTTTTATCTATTTGCCAATTTTATCTATTTGCCAATTGCAATTGGACAGGATAAAGTATGAGCCTTCAAAGGAACAATGAAATAATCCATGCCATGAAGGACGGCATGGATTTTCATAAATAAAGCTCCAAAGCTTTTACCATTCCTTTAGCATTTACTCTGAGCAATAGAAACTAAAATGCAACATTAATAAAAATATTCCTAAACCATCAATTTTTGTTCAAAAAGTTCTTGACTTTTCTTTACACACACTGTCTTTATTTTAGAGAATTACCTTATAATTTGTACAGCTTGATCACATGAAAAAGATATAAAATATAGGCCCTGACTTGACAGCTAGCAGGAGATTTAAAAACTATTTTTACTCTTTTACCCCCGACAATAAAAAGTACCTTATTTCCAGTTTTGCATGATTCTCCAAATGATTTTCAGCAGTACTTTTATATTTTCTAAGTGTGAAACCTATAAATCTTTACAGTTTTTCATTATTATTAACTGAGTTCTGTTACTGTCTTGTACATTGTGTATAGTCTCATGACTATTTTTGATATGGACAACATGTTAAAACCTTATTATCTTAGCTGTCTAAAAGTGACTCTTGATAAAAGAGGGTTTATCAGTTTAATATTCAAAAAAGGAAATTAAAGTGCACACTTCCAGAAACTGGTTACACTAATTTATAGTGCAATCACCACGTGTTATATGGCATTACAAGATTTAATTACCTAGTAAAATACAAAATCTGAAAAGCATTCAGTTTGTGGGAATGCAAAGCTCTTANTGCCCTCACAATCCTGTCTAGGTCAATCTGAATCTAGGTCAAAATGAATCATTTCTAGGCCCGGCCAACTCAGAGGTGGACAAAAAAAAGCTGACCATGAGGCCGCAAGTTTTTTAGTCAGTGACAGCAAGCAAGTAAGAGCGAGTTGCTGTGGAGACTAAGTAACCTCAGTGTTTCCTTGCTTAGTGTTTGTCACTCACAACCCTCAGTAATGATGCCCAGAGCATCCTGGCACACCTGTCCACACCCAGCTGGTGCTGCAGGTGAGCAGATAACAGCCAGCCATAATCAGCAGCGCAATCTCTGCTCTCTCTCTCCTGTTAGTGTTCTTAGAAGCTAAAAGTGGAGGGTCCTGCACACTCCGTCTTCGTTAAACAGTACAGACCCAAAGCATCTGCCAACTGCTTAAGCATCCAACTAGTTTTCTTTCTTGAAAAGAGGCCTTTTTACCATTTAGTAAATTCTGTATGGCAAATATAGAGCATACTGTAAACAGTACTGGGATCAGACTACTTCAGCATTATGTCACACATTTCAAGACAAGGAAAACACCATGAGGTCACTTAGAGGATCATTCTAGCACTCTGTAGGATGCTGGCAGTGGAAGTTAATATGAGTTAATAACCTGAAGCTTTTTGTCTGCTCTGCATTCTGGCAGGAAGCCAAGTTAGACCTTGTCCTTCTGCCCAAAGCACAAGAAATTCTTCATATATTTTTTTTTTCTGCTGAATGACTGCCCAAGGGCAGCCAAGGAGGAGACCCTGGAAGGAGGTGCCCCAGACCCTCCCTGGTTAGAAAAAGGATATCACAATAGAAACTTTTGTTATGATGGGAGAAACAGCAGCTCACCATATAATCCTAAGAACTGTCAAATACTTTAGGATCTGAGCCTAAAAATGTCAGATTTGCTTAACATTTTCCAAAATCACATTATCAAACTGAAGGTCACCTGCTAACTAAGAGGACTGTTCTGTTTAGAAGAACAAAGTGAAGCTGCCTTCACTAGGCAGTTATTATGCAAGTTTCTGTTTGCATTTCCAGGAAGGCGAAAGAAGGCCACACTTGGCAAAAATGAAATTTGTTCATATACAGTGTTTTCCTTCTGCTGATAGCTAGAGACTTGTATATACATCACCTTTTTTTAAAAAATAGTGGTTAATTAAAGAAGATTTGTTCATAATTAAGCTAGAAAAATACAGTTACTCAGGTAGAAAAAGTACAAAACACACGTAATCCATTCACATTATCTACAGTGATAACATAGGGACATGTTCTATGCCTAAAGCAGCTAGCATTAAACCGCATACTGATTTTCAAAGTTGATTGTGTGCATATGTTTGCAAATATCTTACATGTTGCTTCCCAGGTAGAAGCCCAGGAAGTATTCCCTAGATATAGAGTCATAAATCTTGCACCTGAACATAGTCGAGCAGGTGACTGACTGACTGGTTTTGTAAAGAAAATACAGGCATGGCAAAAACATCTGCACATTCCTCAGTTTGAAAATCCAGACCTATTGCTTTTTGGCTGACAAGACTTGTTCTCAGACTTGCAGCCAGAAAAACAATACACATCAGTGCTGTATCAATATGAAACAAAATGTGGCTTCTTTCTTTTTTTTCTTTTTCTTTTTTTTTTTTTTAAACCAAGTCCATTCTGACTGTAGAATGCCATCCTTATCTTTTCTTACCCTTAAAATGCTTGTATACTTTGTATGCTGGATAAATTAACCCTATTTTCATACTCCAAAGGAGTCAATGCTCCTCTGCTCCACACACCAGAAGAAACCCCCTAAATAGCAGGAAGGGTACGTCTCTGTTGTGCTGTTAACTCAGGGTGCCACACATCCACAATGAATATCAGGCGGTAACTTTCAGCATCCTGCCATACTTCGTGTTCGAAAGAGTCATCAAAAATAAGAACTTTCCCTTCTTCCCAGTCTCTGTAAAACAAAAAAGAACATACTTCAGTGTAGTATTTGGAGTGCCATGGAGCAGGTAAGCTGTAGATCAGCTCTGAAGACGCTCTTCAACATACGAGAAAGATTTAAACAGTGCAGACTGCATAGTCAAGATTTCACTGCCTAATATAGAGAGACTGGAGTATGGGAGCTTTAAATAAACTACAGAAAGATCAGTCTAACGGACCTTCATATTACTGAGGGATCCTTTCCCTTCATTCTGCACAGTTATGCTCACAAACACATTCAGACATTTATGATATATGTTATTTATTATATTTTCAATGAGTTGAGTCCATTAGGCAGGGAGTGGGTATAATACTGGTGTAATAATCCAGTTTTCTTTATTTCTAATCAGATACATTATTGATGTACATGAGTGATGGAAACTGAGGGCATGACCCGCAATATGGTCATATGGTTCATTATTCAAATTACACTAAATCAGTTTGCTTTTTCTAAAAATCACAACAATGCCTTTGGAAAGTCATGTGGTCCAAGCCTCTGCTCACAGGAGTCATTGCAAAGTTAGATCCAACTTTGAGGTTAGATGAAATAGTCAAAAATCCACTAGTGAAGAACCTAAGATATCTGCAACCACGGGCACTCTACCACTACTGAGAAAACTCCCTTCTGCGGCGATGAAAGTTCCTTCATTGCCACTTGTATTCATCACCTCTCATTCTACAACTGCACCTCTCTGAAAAGAGTCTGGCTGTGTCTTCTGCCAGTGTCACCCATTAGTAGTTAAGACAGTAACTAGGCTCCTCTTTAGCCTTCTGGTTTTCAGACTCCAAACCACTTTATTGAGCTCCTCCTCCTAATCATCTTATTCATCCTCCACTGGAGTCCCTCTGGTTTATCAATGACTTTTTCTGTACTAAAGTGTCCCAAACTGGACACAGCACTCCAGAGGCAGTGTCTTGAGTGCAGGAGAGGAAAAAAATTGTACTGTTCAAACTGCTTCCTACAAATTTACTAACACAGCTAGAGTTCATCAGTACAAAAGAAGATTATAAGTCATGTTCATCAACTTGGCCCCTAGGGTCCTTAAGCCCTTTTCTGCAAAGCTGCTTTCTATGCAGTCATCACCCAGCCACTACAGCTCCAAGGTGTTTATCTGTTATCAGCTGCAGGGCTTTGCATTTGCCTTTGTTGAACTTCATCAAGTTTCAGCTGGCAGCTTCTCCAGCCTGCTGAGACCTGGATTCATAATTTTGAAAAGAAGTTTAACACCTGATTATACACCTCCAGGTGAGACTGGGTTAATAACAGTCAAGTTAACAATGGTCAAAGTAACATTCCTTCCTAAAGGCACTCTACCATGAACACACACTCAAGTTTTTTAACAGGATCCCTCAGAGGCTGAAGCAATCCAAGAGGATGGATG